>PVKP010003263.1:0-61869 GCA_004027715.1 Plecturocebus donacophilus
GCAGTGGCGCGATCCCAGCTCACTGCGAGTTCCGTTTTCTGGTTTCAAGCAATTTTCCTGCCTCAGCCTCCAGAGTAGCTGGGATACAGGCACACACCACCACGCCCGGCTAATTTTTTGTACTTTTAGTAGAGACGGGGTTTCACTGTGTTGGCCAGGATGGTCTCGATCTTTTGACCTCGTGATCCGCCCACCTCGGCCTCCCAAAGTGCTGGGATTACAGGCGTGAGCCACCGCGCAGCCTCTGTTTTTTGTTTTTTTATTTTGAGACACAGAGTCTCACTTTGTCTCCCTGGCTGGAGTGCAGTGGCATGATCTCAGCTCACTGCAATCTCCGCCTCTCGGGTTCAAGAGATTCTCATGCCACCACCTCCTGAGTAGCTGGGATTACAGGTGCACACCACCATGCCCAACTAATTTTCATATTGTTAGTAGAGACAGGGTTTCACCATGTTGCCCAGGCTGGTCTTGAACTCCTGACCTCAGGTGATCCACCTGCCTCAACCTCCCAAAGTCCTGGGATTACAGGTGTGAGCCACCACTCCCAGCCATGACTTTACATTTTTACATTAAGAAAAGGAACATGAAAAAGGTGAAATTAATTTTAATAACATTTTAGTTATCTCAATATGTACAAAATATTAAAACTTAAAAATGTAATCGATATTGAAAAATTACTGATAGAATCCTTTTTGTACTAAGTGTATATTTTACGCTTATAGCATTATAGTAATTCAGATTAGCCTGATTTTAAGTGCTCAAAGCTACAGCACAGCTCTAGGGTACAATGAATCACGAGAGTTCGTGTTTAGCTGCTCAAGGGGACTACATTCATTTGAATGTTTTAGCTTTAATGTCACCTTCACCCTGAAATATTCCTTGATCAATCCAGCTGAAAATCTTTGAATTATCATGGCATTTGTTACTGTTCTTTGGGACTTGACATATTTTATCTTTTATTGCATGATACGGCTTATGCAAAAGGCAACAAGAAGGATTCTCAAGAATCTGGAAATAAGGACTGGCAAATGTCACATCCTAAGAGTTAAATTAATTCTAGATAAAAAATAAAAAATTCTAAATAAAATGAATAAGATTATTTATTCATAGATATGTGTCACTCTATGAGATATTTTGTCAGTGTGATACTGATAAAGGGCTGGGAAACACTCAAATTCATCATTCACTCCTCACAAACAGAGTAGTTCTTTCAGACTAAATAATCATGGGTTCAATTTATTGAGTACTGGTCTTGCTGTATGCCAATCTGTGTGATAAGATCATTTAATCTTCACATTCACCCTGGAGGGATAAGTACTGCTCCACTTTACTAGGAAGAAATTGTGGCTACGACTGTTAAGTTGGTGTCCAATTCTCACATAGCTGTTTCGTGCATATGTAAGAGGTGAATTCAAGTTTGACCTCAAAGCCTGGGTAGTAAATCATCACACTCTTTTTTTTTTTCTTCTGATATATATTGAATTGCATTTATAATCTGATTAATTTTCTTTTAATTTCATTGAAGTAATGATTTAGATGTAAGAATAATCCCAAAAAGTAAGACAAGAAGAAAAGGAGAAAAAAGCACAAAGTAAAGGAAAAGGGTATGAGATAGATTTAAGTACTTGGTGTTTACAACAGAGAAATTCACTTTATTGTGGAAGAGAAGTGGCTCATCAGACTTATCTACAGCCTGGATGAACTGTTCCCTCAAGACCATGTGATTTCTGGGTACCTTGGAACTAACTGCAAAGAAGATACTATGGATTGCACAAGTGACCTATGAACTAGAAAAGGCATAATTTTAATGGAAAAAATCACTACCTCAACATTCTGCTTTATATATCAGTCCTGTGCACAGTTTTAAAATATGAATCACTTTATAGAATGTCATTACCTCTGACAAAAAATTCAAAATTCTGGGCCAGGTGCAGTGGTCCATGCCTGTAATCCCAGCACTTTGGGAGGCCAAGGCAAACAGATCACTTGAGGTCAGGAGTTTGAGACCAGACTGGCCAACATGGTGAAACTTCATTTCTACTAAAAATTCAAAAATTAGATGGGCATCATGGTGCATGCCTTTAGTCCCAGCTACTTGGGAAGCTGAGGTGGGAAGATCACTTAAGCCTGGGAAGTGAAGGTTGGAGTGAACCGAGATTGTGCCACTGGACTCCAGCCTGGGTGACAGATTGAGACCTTGTCAAAAAAAAAGGAAAGGAAGAAGGGAGGAAGGAAGGAAGGAAGAAAGGAAGGAAGGAAGGAAAGAGGGAGGGAAGGATGGAAGGAAAGAGGGAGAGAAGGAAGGAAAGAAGGGAGGGAAAAGGGAAGGAAGGAGAAAAGGAGGGAAGGAAGAAAGGAGGGAGGAAAGAAAGGAAAGGAAGGAAATAACAAGGAAGGAAGGAAGGAAAAGAAAAAAAGTAAAGTCAATATTTTGTTTCTGGATTTCTAGAATTGAGGACCAGACATTGGACATTGATGTCCTCACTAAGAAAATGATATTCTAGTTGAAAAAAAATAAAGCTTACATTGCTCTTTTTTTTTACTTCCTCATTGCATATTTGTTGGCTTGTTTTATCTCTGCTGTAAGCTTTTTTTTTTTTTTTTCCCTTTTTGTGGAGAACAGGGTCTCGCTATATTGCCCAGGCAGGTCTCGAACTCTTGGGCTCAAGCTATCCTCCCGCCTCTGCCTCCCTAAGAGCTGGGATTATAGGCGTGAGCCACAGCTCCCGGCTGTCTCTCCATAAGACTGTTATCTTCTGAAGCATAGCTACGGCTTAGTCATGTTGCATCTTCCACAACATCTAAAACAGAAAACATTATAAATGTTTCTGCAATAAAATAATAAATGAGGCGTGAATATGTTCCCTCCACTTTCATGTGGAGAAGTTTAATGATCAAATGTAGTGTGTACATGAATCACAAGAGTATTTAAGAAACTGGCTGATCAAGCTGTTGGCTTTCCTGATGGCTGATTGACCAGTCTATCCCTGACTTCAAGGGCTTCAGTAAGTGCCCGGGCACTAGCCACTAATGCTGCAGATAGAGCTAAAGCACTGGCCTGGTCTTTGTCACTGTGACTCATCCCCTTCTAAGAATGGCTCTATTGTTTTCTTCTACAATGCTTAATTCAATATTAAGCACTGTTGGTCTGCTGAATTGGAAAAAAAAGTGAATGTCTAAGATGAGCCAGTTGACATTTCAGTTCAGAAACTAGGAGAGCAGAGAGTTTGGAGAAACTTTCCAGAGGAGAGGCATAGCTCAAACCCAAGGTAATGCTAGAGGTCCCTGAACATTTGTGCACACTGCTATCTGGTGCTCTCTTACAGAGCCAGGTAACTTTCTTTCTTCTTTCTTATTCCTTAGGACAAGAATATCACAGCATGGGCATGAGTAGCTTGAAACTGCTGAAGTATGTCCTGTTTTTCTTCAACTTGCTCTTTTGGGTAAGTGTGTCTCTTCTGAGCATGGTTAAGTTCACCTTTCCCCAGCTAAGTTCTCCTCTCTCCTCTACTGAAGAGGCTGGGGTCAGGTAAAATGCATGCATATTTGGGTCACTTCCAGCGCAATCATCCTAGAAACAAAAGAATAATTTTTCCCCTCTTCCTGCCACAGAATAAACCTGCAAAATGGAAAGATACTAGTGCAGTTATTAATGGAGGTGCTGCTTCTCTCTGAGGGCTTTAGTTTACTACGACTCATAGCTAACATATATAGCTGAGAAACCTGAAACTCTGTGCTCTGGGTATTGAGTGCCTCTATTTTTCTTGTCTTTTTTTCTAGATTCCTTGAAACAAGTGATTCAAAGGAAAGTCACCCTTTCTGGGGAGGTTTCACTGTACAAAATTCAGCAATTGAATTTCAGATATAGGATGAGTTGGTACTTATGTATATATGAGAAGATTATTATAAGTTTAGCTTCTCTAGTTTTCTACCTAGCAAGATGAGCTTTCTCAAGCAGGGCATCTTCTCTACACGGTCATGGTTTCCACGGGGAAAGCCACGTGTAAGCAACTGAAAAGATAAGGGGCACAGAGTTAGACCTATATATGGTGAAGATATTGTGTGGCTCACAGAAGTGATCTTTCCTTGGTTTCTGGAAATGGGTAGGAAGAGTTGTGAGTAGGTCTCCACATGAAAAAGCTGGGATTGCCTCTCCAATATGCGCATGGAAAAGTTCGGTAAAGAAATTGTTCATCAGGCTCTTGATTGAACCAATTAAAAATAAAGTGATTCTGATCTCAAGGAAGTGAGAATAGGAGGACATATCCAAGAACCACATTTTGCTTCAGGATGTTGTGGGATTCTTCCTTTCAGATCTGCGGCTGCTGCATTTTGGGCTTTGGGATCTACCTGCTAGTCCACAACAACTTTGGCGTGCTTTTCCATAATCTCCCCTCCCTCACGCTGGGCAATGTGTTCATCATCGTGGGCTCCATTATCATGGTAGTTGCCTTCCTGGGCTGCATGGGCTCTATCAAGGAAAACAAGTGCCTGCTTATGTCGGTGAGTCCTTACAGCAGATGTGGTGCCCAAGTTGGGGAGATGGTGCCTAAGTCCTAGGCAAGATGTTTCTTAGTAGATCACTTACACGCACAGAGAGATCACAGGAAAATGCAACTGATACCTCAGATCAGCCAAATCTGTCCAGACCAACAGTATATTATGTATAACTAGCGTCCCAAGGACAGGTGAGAGAGGACATTACTATCCTCCCTGGTAACCATTTTATACTGCTAATAATGACATTTGTCATTATTATAATTCCCCTTCAGAGCATTTTATTTTTTCTTTATTTTTGGATGAAGTCAGGTGTCATCTATCTTCCAAAATCCTCCTCATGCTAGCTATTATTATGTACTTTCAGGATCTGACTCCAGAGTCACTTACTGATGGAAAAATAATTTCCAGACTCTTTCCTCCCCAAATGGCAGAGGATGCTTCCTTAGCTCCTATCTGCACAAGATACTCTGTAGAGAGACTCAGTTTAGGTGAGGGCTCTGGCTGCAGCCACTGATGTCCAGCAGAGCGCCTGTAGAGCACTGAGCTCTACATTTCTCTCGTGCTCCCCAAACAGAGCTGGGTGTAACAGTGCCCCTCTACCAATAGGTGTGGGTTTCTAATCACCTTGGTTCTTTCTTAAGTCATCTGGTTAATCTTTTTTCCATATGGGTTAACTCTTAAACTGAAGCCAAGAGAAGGAATTAAAAAAAAAAAAAAAAACAGTTCCTCTCCTCAGATAGTTCTCAGAATAATGGCAGAGATGCAAGATAACAGAATGGGGTAAACGTTCTAAGCAGTCAAAATTAATATTGGGGTAAAAAAGGTGAAGGAGAAGGAATAAGTGAAAACGTTTTCTGTTGTGTGTTATTAGCATAAAGGGAGTAAAACAAATATGAGTTAGAGTCATGGCTAGAGTCCTTCTTTCCCCCTACTGTATGGGGCTCCTTTTAGCCCCTACCAGCAGTCCTCCAGCCAGAGGTATCCCTGATCTTCTAGAAAGGACCAGGCTCCAGATGATTTAGTTTACTTACCTTTTGCTTAACTGCTTCAATAGGCAGATGTCAAAATTGCTTAACTTACTCAACAGATGGTGTTGTGTATGTATTATGCATATAGTGCTCTGATAGGCACGGCAGGTAGGAGAGAACAAAGAAGACAGTTGGTCTGCCCTCTAGAGTCTAATGGTAGAAAAAGAACACATAGTTCCACAAAACAAAAGAAGGCTTACCACGGCCTAAGGAGGCAGAACAGGAGCATCTCGCATGTGTGCAAACGCCCCTGGATGCTCCTAGGGCTGAGTGGGAGTGGGAGAATAGCGATCAGTGTGTGAGAATGTCTCTGCTTTGTCCCAGTTCTTCATCTTGCTGCTGATTATCCTCCTTGCTGAGGTGATCTTGGCCATCCTGCTCTTTGTATATGAACAGAAGGTAAGTTATAAAGAGCACGGCTTATTGTCTTAATACTGAAAGTGGGGAATATGCAGTGGAGAAGTTGGTACAAAATAAGTCCTATTTAGAGATAGAAATGAAGTGGAAGGATAGAGGAAAGAGAGAGTAATAGTCATCGGGGGGAGAAAAAAATTTTATGAAAGAGATTTTACCTGAGTGGCGTCTTGAGGGATGCCTGGAAGGAGCAGTAAAACACGTGTATCTTCCTCTACTTGCTTTCCTCTGTGCATTTGGCAGGAGGGAATGTCTGCCTCGGTGCCTAAGGACAACCTTTGCTTTAATTGCCCCTTTTTCTCTCTTGTAAAGCCAGAGCTCTGGAAGAAAGCAAGCCTACTAAATACTTCTTGCTTCAATGCCACCTCACGCTCAGGATGTTTGCCCATAGATAAATACCCTCTCCTCACCCTTAGTTCTGAGGAGACCAACTGGAAGGGAAGAGCAAGTAGAACCACTAACCTATACTGGAAATTCCTTAGTTCTTGAACTCACCTGCTTTTTACCATGTCTCCTCTACTGGAATGTGCCTGCGCAGCTGAATGAGTATGTGGCTCAGGGTCTGACCGACAGCATCGACCGTTACCACTTGGACAATAGCACCAAGGCAGCGTGGGACTCCATCCAGTCATTTGTGAGTAAAGGTGAAATCCTCTTCAGATCAGCCCAGACTTTATTTTCGAGCCTAAATCCCTGGGGGCTAGTTCCTTTTTCTGGAAGTTTCAGAATCTAAGGTCCACATCCCTGAAGTCCAGAATAATGCCTTGGCTATCACAGACAGGGGAGCCCAGGAATTAGTCTGATTAGTACAAAGTTATCTACATTTCTCTCTTTCATCCTTTTCTACTGCGAATAGGTGTATTATCTAAGTTCTACTAGGATGTGAAGAAGACTCAAACACAGCAAACTGGATTAGTTTATGTATTTTCCAAAATTTTACTGAAAACAGCATTGTATAATACAAGAAATTGCCATTGAATTCCTGAGTTGCCCAAATCAGGCTTGTTACCTAACCTACCAACACCCCATTCGTCATGTGCCATTTCTACCCACAAACATGGATATGCATATATACAGCATATACAAGCTCTGTGTTCCTGACTTGATGTGTTGGGAGATAAAGATGGAGCCTTGCACCAGCATAATCTGTCTTTGTCTCAAAACAATACCACTATGACCGCATAGCAGCTTAGTATGGAGTAGAAGAAATGGTACAGGAATTAGAGCCTTGAGACCAGAATTGGGTAGCCTTGGGGAAGTCACTTAACTTCTTTAGATTTCCAATTCTTTATATTTTCAATTCAGCTTAGAAAACTTTTTATCATATAATTTTTAGAAATATACAAAACTAAAGAGAAAAACAGAAAAATGAATCTCCCAACTCTTCAATAGTTAACATTTTGCCAGTGTCATCTCATCTTAATTCCCTATGCTTTTTTTCTAGAATATGTTAAATACTAGACAGTATATCATTTCACCCACTAAATATAAAAGAACTTCTTTTTAATACACCTAAATTTTTACAACTTCTTAATACCACTAATAAAGTCTATAATTAAATTTCCCTAATTGTCTCAAAAAATTTTAATTGACTTGATCAAATCAAGATCTTAACAAGGCCTATGTGCTTATATTTGAATGACATGTCTCTCTATTTCTTTTTTAATCTATAGTACCCCTCTTTGTTTTTGCTCTTTGTGGAAAGAAATTTGGCTGTTTGTTCTATGGACTTCTTCACTCTCTAGATCTGGCTAGTTGCTTCCTCAAGTATTTCAGTATCAGGGAGTCTCTGGCTCCCATAAGCCCCATCTTAGAAGTTTGATGTGGTTTTTATGTTGTGATAAGATTGCCATAGCTATCACTTCCTGCTGTATCATGTAAGCAGGTACATATGTCTGATGGGCTCACTTTCTGTGATCTTAAGACTGGTTGGTGGGTCCAAGGGTAGTCAGCCTAATCCCTCCATTATGCAGTCCCTGGGTGCCTTATTCTTTGTCTGTAAAATGTGACTAGATTAAGCACAGGGGTCTCTACTCCACAGGGGTCTTATGTGAATGAAATGGTATAACAGATTAGAAAGCACTTTGTTTCAAGGAGCCCATAGTAAACAGGCCAATTCTGGACTTCCACTATAGAGTCAGATCTGAAGGGCCACCTTTTCCTCTAAGGTCCACAGCTTTTTTTTCACTGTTGACTTTCTAACCAACATTGTTTTGGGGGTTTGGCTTTTAGCTGCAGTGTTGTGGTATAAATGGCACGCGTGATTGGACCAGTGGCCCACCAGCATCATGTCCCTCAGACCCAAAAGTGGAGGTAATTTTGTTGGCAATGTTTCTGTTACTGACATCTTGGTTTAAATGTTTAAATACCTTGGAAACTGTGGTCATAGAGGACCTAGACCTTCTATCCAGAAACAGGGCACCTTTAATAAAAGAAAGGCCAGGGCGACAACCTCAGGTAATTAGAATAGTCAGAACAACATAGGAACAAACTCATTTACACTAGAGACACTGTGATTGATCTTGCTACACTAGACTATTATATTAGAGGGGAATAGTTTGTGTGAAAGTGAAAGAGTGTTGTGTCTAGATATTTCTCAAGCAAGAAGTAGGTCTCCTTATGGTTAAAAGTGAAATTTATAGGATTGAGATAGAAAAGTTTCTTCCTCTCCTTCTTTCTCTTGGAGATGGCAGAATTCAGCTCCTTAGGGAAGTGAATCGTAAGTGAATGAGTAAGGAGTTGGAGGAGAGAGAGTTAGTGGAACTGCTGAAACAACCTAATTAATTTGGACATTCAGAACAGGCTCTGAGAAGAAGCCAAAATTATCTTCCAATTAGACCAAATCTCTGAGGTCTTGTTTCCTCATGTTACCTGCCCCTGAAGGTGTCTGGAAATCTCTAGAATTTTTCAGGTTTGTGGAAAAAGACTAGGACATCACTGACCAACAACTGTCGTGGTGCTTGGTAGGGCTATAATGGATTTATTAACAGTTGAAGCGGAAAGTGAAATGCAAACCAATTTTAGGATTCCATACCCTATATTCCCATTTGTTAATCTCAGGTCAGCACTGAGTGTTCAAAGACAATAGGACATCAGTTGCTGACCTGTCTCTTAAAAGTTAGTTTAACTCAGTGGGTAAGGATCTAGGACTTCTACATTAGGTACCACTGTAGTGATAACAATAGCAGAAAAGTCTCTAGTTTATTATTTCCCACTTTATGCCTATTTCTTCATTCATGCAAAGAAAATGAAAATATGATACCTAAGTGTTCTTGTACTATGAAAAGTAAAATGCAAACCACTGTATCTTCCAAATAATCCTCTTGATATGGCAGAATTATAGAGTAGTATCATTTGTAACTGAAATTTTTTCTAGGGTTGCTATGCGAAAGCCAAACTGTGGTTTCACTCCAATTTCCTGTATATTGGAATCATTACCATCTGTGTATGTGTGATCGAGGTAAGAGCTTAACCACAGGGTTATTGTGAGGATTACATGAGTTAAGTCAGGTAAGGTTTCAGAATAGTACCAGATACACAGTATGTACACAATAAATGTTAGCTATTTTTACTAGCATCTGAGTTCCACCAACCAAGTAGCAAATAATGTGATGAATAATTTGGTTCAAGGTATATAGAAATTGTGCTACAAGAACATCTCTCTGGTCAATTTATTCCTCAGAGATATGAGTGATTCACATGATTCACAGTCAAACAAAAGGCCACCAAGCAGAATCCCACTTTGATCCCTCCCTCAGCTGGTCTGAAAAAGATAACTTGATAAAACATTTTATTTGAAAAACTGATCTTGCATGCTAAGGGGTTGGTGACGAAAATTATAATCACTTTTCTCTGTTTCTGTGCTCAGTTTGACAAGTGATGGGTGAATTGAAGGTAGTTTTTTGTCCTTTTTAATAAAAAAAGATTAAAATAATGTGTTATTTCTAACATTTTTCTACCCAAGTGTTGGATATATCACAGATTAGTTAAAACTCAATCAAGAAGCTGAGATAAAATGATTTTCCTCTGCTTGAAAACAAAGGCAGCACAGAGCATGGAGAGAGATAACTCATTGCACAGTGTTCAGTGAGCAGAATATGACGACCTTAGCAACAGGGCTTCTGTGACTTCCTCAGAAGACAAAACATGGTCCAATACTTTACAGCCTATTATCTTGTCATCACTGACCCCATTTCTCTCCCCACTGCTATTCTGTAACTAAAGGAGAGAACTCCTGAGAGAGACTTAAAAGTAATGGTGGGAAGGGTGGTTTCAGTATGATGGAAACATTCTTTTCCTCAGAGGCCAATCCCAGGAGTTGTGAAAGAAACGACTTTTCTTATGAAGACTTGATATTTTCCCAACTCTTTTCACAGGTGTTGGGGATGTCCTTTGCACTGACCCTGAACTGCCAGATTGATAAAACCAGCCAGAGCCTAGGGCTATGATCTGCAATTGCCCTGTGTTGGAGAGACTTGTTTCATCTCTGGAAATGCAAAACCATTTATAGCATGAAGCCCTAAATGATCTCCTGCTGGATTGTCCTCCTCCCATCCTGTCCCTTTTTAGGTCCCTGTCTTATAAAATCAGAGAAGAGGGTGTTGGCCAGGCACATCCCATCTCAGGCAGCAAGACAATCTTTCACCCACTGATGGCAACAGCCATGTCTCTCAAAGTGGTGAGACTAGTATCTGAGCATTTTTTAGACATGGGAGGTAAAGAGAAACTGGAACTAATAGCCCAAGGTCAAGGGGTGAACCTAGGCTATGAATTTTTGCATCTTCCCATTGTCCAATTAGTCTCCAGCCTCTAAATCATGCCCAGTCTTCTCCCCAAAGTCAAGGAAGAGACAAGTTGAAGAGCATTCTGGGGCCAGGCTCACTGGACCACCATTGTCAAAACCCTCTCTTTCTGTTTGACCGAGAGCTGTGGCTACAGGAATTATCTTGCCCTTTCTCCAAAGGGCAAGATCTCATTTCAATTTATTTAATAGAGGACCTTATTGATGTTTTCTGAGTCTTTCCAGAAAAAAAAAAAAAAAAACTATCCAGTGATTTATATCCTGACTTCAACCAGTCACTTAGCTGATAATCACAGTAAGAAGACTCCTGGTATTATGTCTCTATCAGATAAGATTTTGTTAATGTACTATTTTACTTTTCAATAAATAAAACAGCTTATTATCTCAATCACAACATTCCTACATATCAAACACTCCTTCTATGACCCAGTCTGATTACCCTGATTAATACACCAAACGAGTTGTATTAATCATCTACTGCTGCATAACAAATTACTTCAAAATTTAGTGACTGCAGACAACAAACATTTATTATCTCATGGTCTTTGTGGGTCAGGAGTCTAGGAGTGGCTTAGCTGGGTGATTCTGATTCACAGTCTCTCACATAACTGCAATTAACATGTCAGTTTGGGCTGCAGTCATCTTAAGGCTCAACTAGAAGAGGATCTGTTTTCAAGCTGTCTCACCTGGCTGTTGGCAAGCCTCAGATATTTGCCATTTGTGCCTTTCCACATAGCTTCCTTATGATGTGGAAGCTGGCTTCCCCCCATATGAAGACATCCAAGAAAGATCATGAGATTCAGCACCCAAAACAGAAGCCACAGTTGTTTTTTTTCTATAACCTCAGATGTGCCATCACATATAGTGTTTTTAAGTGAGTTGAAATGTTCAGCTCACATTAAAAAAAAAAGAGAGAGAGAGAGAGAGATTATAGACAAGGGTGTAATCTATAAGGGATAGAGATCATTGGAGGTCATCTAAGAAGTTGCCAACCCTACCATGTTTCTTTGGTCAAAAAAAAAAAGCTAAATTGAATTATCTATAAGCTAAATTGAATTGTCTACATATAACCACATTTTGTAAGGCAGAATATATGACCATATCTAATACAGAGACAAATGTAGAGAAGTCAGAGAAAGGGATAGAGAAAAACTGGTTTATGTTCTTAAAGTTTTGTGTATCATCTTCCCTCTCCCTTTCAGAAAATTGGTCATTTCAATGGTAGTCTACAGAAAAATCTACCACTTTTGCATTTTCCTGAGACAAAGAAGTAGCAAAGGAGACATTCTCTCTCTCTCTCTTTTTTTTTTAGATGAAGTCTCACTCTGTTGCCCAGGCAGAAGTGCAGAGGCCTGATCTTGGCTCACTGTAACCTCTGCCTCCCAGGTTCAAGCAATTCTCCTGCCTCAGCCTCTTGAGTAGCTGGGATTACAGGCATACAATACCATAACCAGCTAATCTTTGTATTTTCAGTAGAGACGGGGTTTCACCATATTGGCCAGGCTCGTCTCGAGCTCCTGACCTCAGATGATCCACCTGCCTCAGCCTCCCAAAGTGCTGGGATTATAGGCGTGAGCCACCATCCCTGGTGAGACATTCTCTTAAGTATCACAAGTTTCAAAAGTATCTCACGTCAAACATGCACAAAATGAAACTTACCATTCTATCTTCCAAACCCACTTCTCTTCCTTGTTCCCCATATCAGTGAGTGATAACATCACCCACATGGTTTTCCTAGCCAGGAACCTAAGCTTTGTCCTTAACTCTAGCCTGTCCTTTACTCCCCAAAACAAGTCACAGTCATCCGTGAAGCTCTAATGATTCACTACCAAACATCAAATGCATTCATTCTCCCTATTTCATTTCTTGCCTATATTCCTTCAGTAGTCTACTATCTGCTCTCCTAGTATTCACCATTGGCCCCTGTCTACACTATTCTGCATATAGCAGCCAAAATAATATTTCTAAAACATAAATATAATAATGACACTTTTATGCTTGAAACTCTTCACTGACTCTGTTATTCTTAGGATAAAGTCTAGATTTTTTCTTTATTATAGTTATCAAGCCCTACATGAAGTGACCCACTCTTAGCTCTCTAGCCTTCCTCTTGCCATTCTCATTTTGTTTTACTCGGCAAAAGAATACAGTACATAGTGCATCTTAAAAGAAGCATGCTTAGATTTACCTTTTAAATGAGTATATGTAAACCTCTCAGACTTAGGCTTTGTGAACAAAGCCAAGAAATATCCCTTAATAGCATGCTCCCACTTGCTTACAGAGATCAAATCAAATCAATCACTAAAAAAGAAAGAAATACAGACAGAAAGGAAGAAAGAAAGAATTCTAAAGAATAAATTTCAGGCATTAAAAAGTGATGTCAGATGGAAGGTCTGAAATACAAGAAGGACCAAAGAGAAAAGAAGAGGTAAATATGTGGAAAATATAAATGACCACTGATTTTATAAAGTTTTAATAATGTATTCTTTGAGTTAAGAAGAAAAGATAGAAGGTAGAGTGAGATGGTGGAATAGAATACCCCAATTTCCCTTCCCCACCCAAGGACACCAATTTGACAATTATCTAACACAAATAAAGGCATATTAGTGAGAACCAAACATCAAGTGAGTCCTCATGGTACCTGCTGTTAATGTTGTATCATTGAAAGTTGCACTGAAGAGGTGAATAAAACAGTTCTGAGGTCTCTAATGCCACGCCTAGCAGCAGTAGCATTGTGTGGAGAGTGTCTCTGGGTGCCGGGGGAGGGAGAACATAGCAATTGTGAGGGTGCCCACCCATTAGAGCAGAAAGGAAACTGGACAAAGCCTGCTAATGCCTGCTGATAGAGGGAGCATTTAAATCAACCCTAACCAGAGGGAAATCACCAGTTTCAATTGTCGAAACTTGAGTTCCTGCAAACCTCATCACCAAGGCTACAGTGCTATATGTCTCTAAGTAAGCTGCAAAGGCAGTCTAGGCCATAAGGACTGCAGATCTTAGGTAAGTCCTAGTGTTGAACCAGGCCCAGAGACAGTGGACTGGAAGGGGCATGTGACCTACTAAGATACAAGCTGGGGTGGCTAAGGGTGTGTTGGCATCACCCCTTCACTAACCCCAGGCTGCACAGCTCCAAAAGAGACACTTTCCTTCTGCTTAAGGAGAGGAGAGGGAAGAGAGGAGGATTTATTTTGCATCACTGATACCAGGTCAGCCACAGCAGATAGGACACCAGTCAGAGTTGTGAGGCCCCTGTTTCAGGCCTTAGCTCTTGGATGACATTTCTAGACAACCTCTGGGCTAGAAGAGTACGCACTGCCTTGAAAAGAACTCAGTTCTGGCCTGGCAGGATTCATCACCTGCTAAGTAAAAAGCCCTCAGGCTCTGAATAACAAGCAGTGACACCCAGGACCTATGTTAGGGCTTTGGGTGACCCTCTGAGACTTGCTGGCTTCAGGTAAGACTCGGCACATTACTAGCTGTGGTGACTATTAGCTGAAACTCCTACTTGAGAAAAGCATAAGGAAAAGTAAAGGGGACTTGGTCCTGCACCTTAGGTACCAACATAGCCACAGGGGAGTAGAGCACCAAGTAGGCTCCTGAGGTCCTTCATTTCTGGATTCCACTCTTGAACGGCATCTCTGGACCTGCTCTGGGCCAGAAGGGAGCCCACTGTACTGAAGGGTGAGTCCCAGGCCAGGCAGCATTCACCGTAAGCTGCCTTATGAGTACTTAGACCTTAAAGGAATATCAGCAGTAGTCTGGCTGTACTTCCTGTGGCTTGTGGTGGTGGCGGCTACAGGGTGAGTCTCCTCTGTCTTTGGAAAGGGGAGGGAAGAGTGGGGAAGACTGAGTGTTGTGGTTTCAGTGCCAGCTCAGCCACAGTATAATAGAATACCAGCTAGACTTCTAAGGTTTTCAACATAGTCCCTGACTCCCAGGGACTGGAACCACCCAGGGTCTAGAGGAACTTGGCACTCTGAAGAGAAGGACCCAGGCTGTATTGAAAATACAGTCAGAGGAGATTTAAAAAAGAATAGAAAACAATGAGGCATGACTACATGGTCTAGAAAATAACATCATTTAAGAGCTATTGGCCTTAAAGAGAAGTTAGAGAAAGAGATAGGAGTAGAAAGTTTATTCAAAGGGATAATATCAGAGAATTCCCCAAATCTAGAGAAAGATATCAATATTCAAGTATAAGAAGGTTAAAGAGCACCAAGCTGACTTAATCCAAAGAAGACTACCTCAAGGCATTTAACAATCAAACTCCCAAAGATCAATGACAAGAAAGGATTCTAAAAGCAGCAAGAGAAAAGAAACAAATAACATACAGTGGAGCTCCAATAAATCTGTCAGCAGATTTTTCAGTGGAAACTTTACAAGCCAAGAGGGCGTGGCGTGACATATTTAAAATGCTGAAGGAGAAAAACTTGCCCTAGAGTAATATAACCAGTGAAAATTTCCTTCAAAAATGAAGGCAAAATAAAGACTTTCCCAGACAAACAAAAGCTGAGGGATTTCATCTACACCAGATCTGTCCTACAAGAAATGCTAAAGGGAGTACTTCAGTCAGGAAGAAAGGGACATTAACGAGCAATAAGGAATCACATGAAAGTACAAAGCTCACTGGTAACAATAGTAAGTACACAGAAAAACACAGAATTTCATAACACTGTAACTGTGGTGTGTAAACTACTCTTATCCTAAGTAAGAAGACTAAACAATGAACCAATCAAAAATAGTAACTATAATACTTTTAAGACGTAGACAATACAACAAGATATAAATAAAAACAACAAAAAGTTAAAGAGCAGAAGGACGAAGTTAAGGCACAGAGTTTTTATTGGTTTTCTTTTTGCTTTTTTTAAAAATGCCGATAGTGTTAAGTTGTTATCAGGTTAAAATAATTGGATATAAGACAGTATTTGCAAGTCCCATGCAAAAACATACGATTGTTACATAAAGAATAAAAAGCAAGGAACTAAATCATATCACCAGAGAAAAAGCATCTTCACTAAAGGAAGGCAGGAAGGAAAGAAAGAAGGAACAGAAGACCACAAAACAACCAGATAAAATATAAACATTTAGAAACTGTAAGAATTACTAAGAGATTTTGGCAATGTTATTGGATATAAAATCAATATACTAAAGCCAACTGTATTTCTACTTAACAGAAACAAAAAAGAGAGATAACAGACCAGACACGGTGGCTCATGCCTGTAATGCCAGCATTTTGAGAGGTCGAGGCAGAGGATTTCTTGAGGACAGGCATTTAAAACCAGCTTAGTCAACATAGCGAGACCCCATATCTTCCAAAAAAGAAGAATTAAAGAATTAGCCAAATGTGGTGGCTCATGCCTGTAGTCCCAGCTATTCAGGACAGTGAGGAAAGAGGATCACTTGAGCCCAGGAGTTCAAGGCTGCAGTGAGCCATGATTGTACCACTGCACTGCAGCCTGGGTGACGGGGTGAGATGCTCCACTGTGTGTGTGTGGTTGTGTGTGTGTGTGTGTGTGTGTGAGAGAGAGAGAGAGAGAGAGAGACAGAGAGAGAGACAGAGAGAGAACATTTATGATCACATAAATAAAAAGATTTTCCAGATCTTTACACAGAAAATATTGTAATTTGATTGGAATTCTAAAGAAGAGAGATCTAACCTGAAGATGTATACCCAAAGGAAACTATCATATTAACTAATTGGAAGACTTAATATTTTATATGTGTCCATTCTTTCCAAATTGGGTTATTGATTCAATGCAATCCCAACAAAAATTCCAACAGATTTTTTAAAAATGGAACTTGAACTAGCTGATTCTAAAATTTGCACGTAAATACAAAAGGTCAAAACAACTGAGGTGCTCTAAAAGAAAAAAACACCAAGTTACAGAACTTACTTTAATAATGTTGACACATACTATAAAGTTATTATAACAGTATAGAAATTATAATAGTTTATGTTGTTTCAGGGATAGATAAACAGACCAGTAGAATATATTAGAGAGTTCTTAAAGAGGTCCCATGCTGAGAAGAACAAAAGAACTCTGAGCATATAACAACTCAGTCCAAACCCCTGCACTAAGAGGCCTGACCATAATCTAGCATGGCTTCTAGCAGTTTAAGGTCCTGTCTTGGAAAATAGCCCAGTCCCCCTTTTAAGCTTTAAGAAAGCTCAAAAGTGATGGGATAATTTACTGTTTGTTCCAGTCAAAACCTGCTGATAGGTAAATAGATCTCTGAACCTTCTCTTAAAATATTGACTTTAGAAGGCTTGCAATTATATATGTTTTGCTACCCTTTGGGATGTAAATGTGCTACTAGAATTTTCTTCTCAAAGATTTTAAAAATGCAAACATTAAAGGAGATAATTTGCTGTCAGTCCCTGTGGGAGGATAAGGACTTAATTTTGGTGGGCATCTTCTTCCAACTTCCACCATTGCCTCCTGTGATTAAGATTTGAGCTGGGCATGGTGGCTCATGCCTGTAATTCTAGTATTTTGGGAGACCAAGGTGAGTGGGTCATCTGAGGCCAGGAGTTCAAGACCAACCTGGCCATGATGGCAAAACCCCATCTCTACTAAAAATACAAAAAAATCAGCCAGGTGTGGTGGCAGGTGCCTGTAATCCCAGCTACTCTGGAGGCTGAGGCAGAGAACCTCTTAAACCCAGGAGGTGGAGGTTGCAGTGAGCTGAGATCTAGGCTCTGCACACCAGCCCAGGGAGAAGTTTGCTTCTCTTCCAGTTAAGTGCCAATTAGTAAACCCAAATGGCCTAGTCACACAAACCAACCCACTTTAACATCTTTCACCATCTTTCCTTTAGCATACTCTAGATGCTAAAAAATCTCTTGCCTTTTATTTCAACAGAGTTGAACTCAGATGACACTTGGTTCTCTCCCCTATTACAATAGTTATTACTGAATACAATTTGTATTTACTGCTTTAACTAGTGTCCAACTTGTTTATCTTTCAAAATGCTAGTATGATGCTTGATTTGTATCATGGTGATCTTTCAGAGAGATGATAGAAGAAGGGTCTTTTCAACAAATATTCCTGGGAAAACAGAAATTCTATATAAAAAGAACAAGTTTTGATTTCTATCTCAGATCACAACAATTCATAAATCAACTTCAAGTGAATTAAATATTTAGGTGTAAAAGACAAACATAAAGCTTTGGGGAGGCTGGGAGTGATGATGAAGACCATAAAAGCAACAAACCCTATTCAAAAGACAATAACTTCAAAGATTAAAGGAACATCAGCCTACACAGATGAAAAAGTGCCAGTGCAATAACTGCAGCAACCCTAAAACAAGAGTCTCTTCATAATCCAAATGCTCACACCAGGTCCCAGCCTTGGTTCTTAACCAGACTGAAATGACTGAAATAACAGAATTCACAATCTTGATGGCAAGGAAGCTCATTGAGATACAGAAGGTTGAAACCCAATCTATAGAAAACAGTAAAATGGTTCAAAAGTTGAGAGATGACATATTCATTTTAAGGGAGAACCAAACTGAACTTCTGAAATGAAAAATTAGCACAGGAACTTCATAACGAAATTGGAAGCATTAATAACAGAATACACCAAGCTAAAGGAAGACTATCAGAACTTAAAGACTCTCAGAACTCAAAGACCACTCTTGAATTAACACAAGCAGATAAAAATAAAGAAAAATGAGTGTTAAGAAAATGAACAAAACCTGTAAGAAATACAGAATTAGGTAAAAGAGACCAAACTCATTGGATTCTTGAAAGAGATGGAGAGAGAGCAAGTGACTTTGGAAATATATTTAGGATATTGTCCATTAAAATTTCCCCAGCATCTCTAGAGAGGTCAACATAGAAATGCAGGAAATTCAGAGAACCCCTGTAAGATATTATGGAAGATGACCATTCCCAAGCCACATAGTCATCAGATTCTCCAAAGTCAATGTGAAAGCAAAAATCTTAAAGGCAACTAGAGAGAAGGGACAGGTCATGTACAAAGGCTAACGGTGGACCTCTTAGCAGAAACCTTACAAAGCAGAAAAGATTGGGGGCCTATACTCAGCATTATTAAAGAGAAAAAAAAATCCAACCAGGAACTCCATATCTAGGCAAACAAAGCTTCATAAGCAAAAGAGAAATAAAATCCATTTCAGGCAAGCAAATGCAAAGAAAATTCATTACCAACAGATCTGCCTTACAAGAGGTCCTTAAGGGAGTGCTAAATGTAGAAATGAAAGCCTAATACCTGTCATCACAAAACCACACTTAAATACATAGCTTACTGTCACTATAAGGGAATCAAGTCTACGTAACAATCAGCTAACAACATGATGACAGAATAAAATTTTCAAATATTAATATTAACTTTGAATGTAAACGGACTAAACATCCCACTTAAAAGACACAGAGTGGCAAGTTGAATAAAGAAGCAAGACCCAACTCTATAATGTCGTCAAAAGATTCAATTAACTCCAGATGGATTAAAGATTTATGGTGTTAGTTAAGAACTAACACCATAACAACTCTAGAAGAAAATCTAGACAATATGATTCAGGACATAGGCACAGGCAAGAACTTCATGATAAAACGCCAAAAGCAACAGCAACAAAAGCCAAAATAGACAAATGGGATCTAATTAAACTTAAGAGCTTCTTCACAGCAAAAGAAATAATCATTAGAGTGAACCAGCAATCAACAGAATGGGAAGAATTTTTGCAATCTACACATCTGACAAAGGGCTAATATCCAGAATCTACAAAGAATTAAAGCAGATTTACAAGAAAAAAACAAACCCATTCAAAAGTGGGTGAAGGATAGGAACAGATACTTTTCAAAATAAGACCATTCAGGACATAGGCACAGGCAAGGACTTCATGACTAAAACAACAAAACCATTGGCAACAAAAGCCAAAATAGACAAATGGGATCTAATTAAACTTAAGAGCTTCTGCACAGCAAAAGAAACTCATTAGAGTGAACTAGCAACCAACAGAATGGGAAAAAATTTTTGCAATCTACCCATCTGACAAAGGGTTACAAACATATGAACAAATGAGGCCAACAAACATGAAAAACTGTTCATCATCATTGGTCATTAGAGAAATGCAAATCAAAATCACACTGAGATACCATCTCACACCAGTTAGAATGGTGATCATTAAAAATCTGGAGACAACAGATGCTGGAGAGGATGTGGAGAAAAAGGAACACTCTTATACTGTTGGTGGAAGTATAAATTAGTTCAACCATTATGGAAGACAGTGTCACCATTCCTCAAGGATCTAGAAATAGAAATTCCATTTGACCCAGCAGTCCCATTACTGGGTATATATCCAAAGGATTATAAATTGTTCTATTATAAAGGCACGTGCACATGTATGTTTGTTGTGGCACTGTTTACAATAGCAAAGACCTGGAACCAACCCAAATGCCCATCAATGATAGACTGGACAAAGAAAATGTGGCACATATTCAACAGGGCATACTATGCAGCCATAAAAAAGGGCAAGTTCATGTCCTTTGTAGAGACATGGATGAATCTAGAAACGATCATTCTCAGCAAACTGACACAAGAACAGAAAACCAAACACCATATGTTTTCACTCATAGGTGGGCGATGAACAATGAACACTTGGGCACAGGGAAGAGAACAACACTCACTGGGCTAGGTGGTGGGGGGGTGGAGGGGAGGGACAGTGGTGTGACGGAGAGGATGGGGAGGGATAACACTGGGAGAAATGCCTGATACAGGCGACGGGGTGTGGGGGATAGAGACAGGAAACCACCATGGCATGTAGATACCTATGCAACAATCCTGCAGGATGCAGGATGTGCACATGTACCCCAGAGCCCAAAGTACAATTAAAAAAAAAAAAAGGATTCATCTCTTATGCATTGCAATGACACACATAGGCTCAAAGTAAACGGATGGAGAAAGAGACCTATCAAGCAAACAGAAAACGAAAAAGAGCAGGGGTAGCTATTCTTATATAAGACAAAACAGACTTTAAACCAACAACAATCAAAAAGGACATTATGTAATGATAAGGAATTCAATTCAACAAGACTTAACTATCCTAAATATGCATGCACCCAACACTGGAGCATCTGGATTCATAAAACACATTTTTAGAGACCTACCAAGAGACTTGGATAACCACACAATATTAGTGGAAGACTTCAACACTCCAGTGACAGTGTCATGGATCATCCAGGCAGAAAACTAACAGATGTCTGGAATATAAACTTAACACTTGAAAAAAACAGACCTAACAGACAATGACAGAAAGCTCCACCTGACAGCAGAATATTCATTCATCTCATCTACACATGGCACATATTCTGAGATCAACCACACACCCAGCCTTTAAGCAATTAAAAAAAAAAAAAAGCCCTGGGCAGGGCACAGTGACTCATGCCTGTAATCCCAGAACTTTGGGATGCCAAAGCGGGTAGATCACCTGAGGTCAGGAGCTGATCAGGGTAGATCACCTGAGACCAGGTTGGCCAACATGGTGAAATCTCATCTCTTCTAAAACTACAAAAAATTAGCTGGGCATGGTGGCACACTCCTGTAATCCCAGCTACTTGGGAGGATGAGGCAGGAGAATTTTTTGAACCTGGGAGGCAGGGATTGCAGTGAGCTGAGATCGTGCCATCGCACTCCAGCCCAGGCAACAGAGCGAGACTCTGTTTCAAACAAACAAACACCCTAAGATCATACCAACCACACTCTCTAAGACCACAGTGCAATAAAAATATAAATAAATACCAAGAAGTTTTCTCAAAGTCACATAATTACATGGAAATTAACCTGTTCCTGAATGACTTTTGGGTAAGTAATCAAATAAAGGCAAAAATTGAAAAAGTTATTTGAAATGAATGAAAACAAAAATACAACATACCAGAATCTCTGGGATATGGCATAAAGCAGCAATAAGAGGACAGTTAATAGTGCTAAATACCTGCATCAAGATGTTAGAAATGTCTCAAATAAACAACCTAAGATCACACCTAGAGAAACTAGAAAAATAAGAATAAACCAACCCTAAAACTAGCAAAAGGAAAGCAGTAACCAAAATCAGAGCTGAAATAAATGAAATTGAGATGTGAAAATCCATAGAAAACATCAGTGAAGCCAAGAGTTGGTCCATCAAAAGAATAAACAAGATCAATAGATCACTATAAATTAATGAATAAGAAAATGAAGATACAAATAAACACAATAAGAAATGACAAAGGTTACACTACTCTCAACCACACAGGGGGGAAAAAAACTCGGAGACTATTATGAACACTTCTGTGCACACAAACTGGAAAGCCTAGAAGAAACTGATAAATTCTTAGAAACATAAAACCTCCAAAGACTGAAGTAGGAAGAAACTGAAATCCTGAACAGATCAATTTATTAGTTTCAAAATTAAATGAGTTATTTTTAAAAAATCCTTACTAACTAGAAGCAGCCCTGGACCAGATAGATTCACAGCTGAATTCTTCCAGATGTATAAAGGAGATGTAGTACCAATTCTACTAAAACTATTCAAAAATATTGAGGAGGAGGGACTGTTTCTTAACTCATTCTCCAAGGCCAGCATCATTCTCATACCAAAACCTGGCAAAGACACAAATAAAAAAAGAAAACTTAAGGATAACATACCTGATGAACACAAAAACAAAATCCTCAACAAAATTCTATCAAATTGAATCCAGCAGCAAATCAAAAAGGTAATCTACCAAACAATCAAGTGGGCTTTATCCCTGGCATATAAAGTTTTGTTCAACATACATGAATCAATAAATGTGATTCATCACATAAACAGAACTAAAAACAAAACCACATAATCATCTCAAGAGATGCATAAAAGGCTTTTGATAAAAATTAACACCCCTTAATATTAAAAGCCCTCAAAAAACTAGGCAATGAGAGAATATACCTCCAAATATTAAGAGCTATCTATGACAAACCCACAGCCAACATCATACTAATGGGCAAAAGCTGGAAGCATTTCTCTTGAGAACCAGCACAAGACAAGGATGCCCACTCTCACCACACCTATTCAACATAGTACTGGAATTCCATCCAAAGCAATCAGGCAAGAAAAAGAAATAAAAGACACACAATTGGAAAAGAACAAGTCAAACTATCTCTCTTCATAGGCAATATTCTATACCTAGAAAAATTCAGAGTCTGCCCAAAGGCTCCTAGAATTGATAAACAAGTTAAGTTTTAGGATACAAAATCAATGTACAAAAATCAGTAGCATTTCTTTTCTTTTCTTTTCTTTTCTTTTTTACACTTAATAGAGAGCTTTTTATTTATATATGGTTTTATGATGTTATTTAGCATCATTTTATTTTTATTTATGCATTTTTTATTGCATTTTAGGTCTTGGGGTACATGTTAAGAACATGCAAGATTGTTGCATAGGTATACACATGGCAGTGTGATTTGCTACCTTTTACCCCATCACCTATATCTGGCATTTCTCCACATGCTATCTGTCCCCAACTCCCCACCCCCCACTGTCCCTCCTCTATTTCCCCCCGACAGACCCCAGAGTGTGATGCTCCCCTGCCTGTGTCCATGTGTTCTCACTGTTCAACACCCGCCTATGAGTGAGAACATGCATTGTTCGATTTTCTGTTCTTGTGTCAGTTTGCTGAGAATGATGGTTTCCAGGTTCATCCATGTCCCTACAAAGGACACGAACTCATCGTTTTTCATGGCTGCATAGTATTCCATGGTGTATATGTGCCACATTTTCCCTGTCCAGTCTATCATCGATGGGCATTTGGGTTGGTTCCAGGTCTTTGCTATTGAAAACAGGGCTACAATGAACATTCATGTACATGTGTCCTTATAGTAGAACAATTTATAATCCTTTGGATATATACCTGGTAATGGGATTGCTGGATCAAATGGAATTTCTATTTCTAGGTCCTTGAGGAATCACCACACTGTCTTCCACAATGGTTGAACTAATTTACACTCCTGCCAACAGTGTAAAAGTGTTCCTATTTCTTCACATCCTCTCCAGAATCTGTTGTCTCCAGATGTTTTAAAAGTCGCCATTCTAATTGTCATGAGATGGTATCTCAATGTAGATTTGATTTGCGTTTTTCTAGTGTCCAGTGATGATGAACATTTTTCCATGTTTGTTGGCCTCATGTATGTCTTCTTTTGTAAAGTGTCTGTTCATATCCTTTGCCCACTTTTAAATGGGCTTGTTTGCTATTTTCTTGTAAATCTGTTTTAGTTCTTTGTAGATTCTGGATATCAGCCCTTAGTCAGATGGGTAGATTGCAAAAATTTTTTCCCGTTCTGTTGGTTGCCCATTCACTCTAATGACTGTTTCTTTTGCTGTGCAGAAGCTGTGGAGTTTGATTAGGTCCCATTTGTCTATTTTGACTCTTGTTGACAATGCTTTTGATGTTTTGGTCATGAAGTCCTTGCCTACGCCTATGTCCTGAATGGTTTTGTCTAGGTTTTCTTCTAGGGTTTTTATGGTGTTAGGTCTTATGTTTAAGTCTTTAATCCATCTGGAGTTAATTTTAGTGTAAGGTATCAGGAAGGGGTCCAGTTTCTGCTTTCTGCACATGGCTAGCCAGTTTTTCCAACACCATTTATTGAACAGGGACTCCTTTCCCCATTGCTTGTTTTTGTCAGGTTTATCAAAGATCAGATGGTTGTAGATGTGTGGTGTTGCATCTGAGGCCTCTGTTCTGTTCCATTGTTCTATATCTCTGTTTTGGTACCAGTACGATGCTGTTTTGATTCCTGTAGACTTGTAGTATAGTTGGAAGTCAGATAGTGTGATGCCTCCAACTTTGTTCTTTTTGCTTAGAATTGATTTGGCTATGGGGGCTCTCTTTTGGTTCCATATAAATTTTAAAGTGTTTTTTTTCCAGTTCTGTGAAGGTCATTGGTAGCTTGATGGGGATAGTGTTGAATCTGTAAATTACTTTGGGCAGTATGGCCATTTTCACGATATTGATTCTTCCTAACCATGAGCATGGAATGTTTTTCCATCTATTTGTGTCCTCTCTTATTTCATTGAGCAGTGCTTTGTAGTTCTCCTTGAAGAGGTCCTTTATGTTCCTTGTTAGTTGTATTCCTAGGTATTTCATTCTCTTTGTAGCAATTGTGAATGGCAGTTCATTCTTGATTTGGCTGTCTTTAAGTCTGTTATTGGTGTATAGGAATGCTTGTGATTTTTGCAGATTGATTTTGTATCCTGAGACTTTGCTGCAGTTGCTTATCAGTTTCAGGAGATTTTGGGCTGAGATGATGGGGTCTTCTAAATGTACAATCATGTCATCTGCAAATAGAGACAATTTGACGTCCTCCTTTCCTATTTGAATACCCTTTATTTCTTTTTCTTGCCTGATTGCTCTGGCTAGAACTTCCAATACTATATTGAATAGGAGTGGTGAGAGAGGGCATCCTTGTCTAGTGCCAGATTTCAAAGGGAATGCTTCCAGTTTTTGCCCATTCAGTATGGTATTGGCTGTTGGTTTGTCATAAATAGCTTTTATTATTTTGAGATACATTTCATCAATACCTAGTTTAGTGAGGGTTTTTAGCATAAAGCGCTGTTGAATTTTGTCAAAGGCCTTCTCTGCATCAATTGAGATAATAATGTGGTTTATGTGGTGAATTACGTTTATAGACTTGCATATGTTGAACCAGCCTTGCATCCCCGGGATGAAGTCTACTTGATCATGGTAGATAAACTTTTTGATGTGCTGTTGCAATCAGTTTGCCAGTATTTTATTGAAGATTTTTGCATCTATGCATTTCTTTTCTTTTTTTTTTTTTAGAGAAGGTCTGTCCCATCACCCAGGTTGGAGTGCAGTAGCACAATCTTGGCTCACTGCAATCTCCACCTCCTGGGTTCAAGTGATTCTCATGCTTCAGCTTCCCAAGTAGTTAGGATTACAGGCTTGTGCCACCACACATGGCTAATTTTTGTATTTTTAGTAGAGATGGGGTT
Organism: Plecturocebus donacophilus; assembly: GCA_004027715.1. Lineage (NCBI taxonomy): Eukaryota > Metazoa > Chordata > Mammalia > Primates > Pitheciidae > Plecturocebus > Plecturocebus donacophilus. The sequence goes on from PVKP010003263.1 coordinate 25,723, forward strand.
TCACCATGTTGAGGGTTTCACCATGTTGGCCAGGCTGGCCTAAAACTCCTGACCTCAGGTGATCCACCTGCCTCAGCCTCCCAAAGTACTGAGATTACAGGTGTGAGCCAGTGCACCCAGCCAGTAGCATTTCTATACCCCAATGATGTCCAAGCTGAAAGCCAAATCAAGAATGTAATCCCTTTCATGATAGCCAGAAAAATAATGAAATCTTTAGGAATTCAGCTAACCAAGGAGCTGAAAGATTTCTACCAAAAGAATTATAAAACATTGCTGAAAGACATCAGAAACCACACAAACAAATGCAAAAAAAATTCCATGCTCATAGATAGGAACAATCAATATTGTTTGAATGGCCATACTTCCCAAAGCAATTTGTAGATTAATGCTATTTCTATCAAACTACCAAGGTCATTTTTCACAGAATTAGAAAATACTATTCTAAAGTTCACATGGATCTAGAAAAGAGCCCAAAGAGCCAAAGCAATCATAAGCAAAAAGAACAAAGCCGGAGGCATCACAGTATCTGACTTCAAACTATACTGCAACACTACAGCAACCAAAACATTATGGTACTGGTACAAACACAGATGCATAGACTAATGGAACAGAATAGAGAATCCAGAAATAAAACTACACACCTACAACCATGTGATTTTTGACAATGTTGACAATAACAAGCACTGGGGAAAGGACTCCCTATTCAATAAATAGTGCTGAAATAACTGGCTAGCTATATACACAAGACTGAAACTGGACCTCTTTCTTTCAACATATACAAGAATCAAATCAAGATAAAGACTCAAATGTGAGACCTAAAACTATAATTACAACCCTAGAAGAAAGTCTAGGACATACCATTCTGGACCTAGGTCTTGGAAATGATTTCAAGATAAAGTCCCCAGAAGTAATTGAGAATGTACATTAGTTTAGTCAGTGTAGAAAGCAGTTTGCAGATTTCTTAAAATACTTAACACAGAAGTACCATTCAACCCAGCAATCCTATTATTGGGTATATACTCAAAATAATATAAATTGCTCTACCAAAAAGCACACATGCTTTCATGTTTATTGCAGTACTATGCACAATAGCAAAGACATGGAATCAACCTGGATACCCATCAACAGTGGACTAGATAGAGAAAATGTGGTACATATACACCATGGAATACAACACAACCATGAAAAAAGAACAGAACTGTGTCCTTTGCAGCAACATGGATGCTTCTGGGGGCCATTATCCTAAGCAAGTTAATGCAGGATCAGAAAATCAAATATTGCATGTTCTCACTTCTTTTATGGGAGCTAATCATTAAGTACACATGGACACAGAGAGGAACAACAGACACCATGGTTACTTGAGGGTGAAGGGTTGCAGGAGGGTGAGGATGAAAAAAATGCCTAATGAGTACTATGCTCACTTACTGTGTGACAAAATTGTTTGTACACCAAACCCCAATAACACACAATTTACCCATGTAACAAACCTACACATATATCCCCCGAACCTAAAATAAAAGTTGAAAAAGAGAAAAGGGACAACTCCTACAAATAAATGAGAATAAGACAGATAATCCAAAAGGAAAAGTGGCAAAGGCATGAAGAATTGATTCAAAAAAGAAGAAATCTAAATAGCTAATAAATATATAAAGCTGATTAAATTCATCAGCCACTACGATAATGCAAACAAAAAACACAGTAAAATACTGATCAAATTGGGAGCCTGAGGCGTGTGGATATCTGAGGTCAGGAGCTCAAGATCAGTTTGACCAACATGGTGAAACCCTGTCTCTACTAAAACTACAAAAATTAGGTGGGCGTGGTGGTGGTCGCCTGTAATTCTAGCTACTCAGGAGGCTGAGACAGAAGAATCGCTTGATCCCGGAAGGCGGAGGTTGCAGTGAGCTGAAATCATGTCATTGCCCTCCAGCCTGGGCGACAGAGTGAGGCTTCATCTTAAAAAAAAATACTGATCATATTAGAAAATAATTAAAAGATCAATAATGCAGATCTTACCAAGGATATGGAGCCTCAGGAAAGCTTATTAACTGCTGGTGGAAATGTTTCATGTTACACCAACTTTTCACAACAGTATGTCATTATATAGTATAATTTAAGATATGTCCTAACAATTCCATTCCTAAGTATATACTCAATATAAATGCATCTTTATGTGCACCAAAAAATATACAAGAATGTCAATAGCAGCATTATTTTTAACTACTCATGACTAGAAATAATGCACATGACCATAAACTTAGAACAGACAAAAAAGTTATGGTACAGCCACATAAGAAATGATAGTACATAGTAAAAATAAGCTACAAATATTTCTAACAACACAGATGAATCCTACAGATAAAATATTAAACAAAAAGCCAAAAAAATATTTATTATGTTCAAAAATGTACAAAACAGCATTATTTAGAGATGCCTTCACCAACAGCAAAAGCACAAAGTAAAGGAAGAAAGTCACTATCATAAAGTCAGAACAGTGACTATCCATGAAGGAGGAAAGCAAGTGATGATTGTGAAGGAATATGCAGGGAACTTTTGGGATGCCAGTAATGTTTCACTCTTGATCTGGGTGTTGTACACAAGGCCACTGTTTCTTTTATCACTACTTGTTCAAGTGCTATATATGTCTTATTCATTTTTTGGATATGATGTCACACACAAAAAATAATAATAATAAAAGCTGTGAAATTAAAAAGACAAATTAACTTTTAAAAAGCAACAGATTGTCAGCTGTCTTTTCAACAGCTAATAGTAGATGTCTGATTGACAACAGCACATCTCTGATGACTGTTGCATATCTTTTATGTGGTAGGAGAAAATAAATGTCAATGTAACATTTTATACATAATGGAAAATATCTTTTAGCATGTATATGAAATGTAGACCTTCAAAAAACAAAAACTGAATGTGTTTATCAAGAGCAGGTAAAGTAAATTTTCTTTACTCACTAAAGGAAATTCTGAAGTATGTACTTTAGGCAGAAAGTCATCCCAAATGAAAAGTCTGAAACTAGAAAAAATGATGACCCTGGTAAAATGATAAATTTATAAATAATCTAATTATATTTTGACTTTATAAACAATGATAATAATGTCTTGCAAAGTTAAGAGTATTGTAGACACAGGCAAGGTGGCAAATGAAGTCAAAGTACTTAAAGGTAATTTCGTTGTTGGAAAGATGATGAACATATTGATCAACATTAGACTTGTAGGGTCAAATAACACATCATATCAACTAACATTAAATATGCATGGTTCCATGAACTAATCAGTAAACGTAGAGAAGCAATGTATAAAACTCAAAAATGATAAAAAAATAAAACCTCATTCAGTCAAAGAAGTATAAAATGATACTGAAATAGAAATATTAAAAAGATTGGAAAATAGAAAGCAATAAAAATAAGAAGAGTCAACACTAACTTTTTAGTAATTATAAGTAATGTAAATATTCTAAATGTACAAATAAAAAAGACAAAACTTGCCCCAGACTGTCTCATTGAAAATAAATTCCACTATATGCTCTTTATAAGAGATAGACCTAAAACATAAAGATAACTGAAATTGAACAGTTTGGAAAATATGTCTTGCAGGCACTAATCAAATGAAAGCCATTGAAGATATATTAGATAGACATCAAGGCAAATAGCATTTATAGAAATGAAGAGGGTCACTTTATAATGATAAAACTGTCAGCTCATAAGGAAAAAAAATAAAACTTTAAATTTGTAAACTCCTGCTGTGACTTTGTTCAACTTACCTAAACTGAATTACCTTTCCTGGTTAGGGTGTGCCACAAGACATATTTTCACATGAGATTTGGAGGATGGTAGTGAAACTGCAGTCATGTTTTTTCACACTAGCGAGTTCAAGGCAGACTCACCATATTTGCTGGCTCACTTTGTGGGTGTGGGCAGCAGCCAGTCCTACAACTGTTTCCCCTTCTCCTGGATCCTCCTTCATGTTCTCCTACTCCTCAGACAGGGTTATATTTAGCATCAGGACAAAGTTTCTCCAGCAGGACATCTATGTTATCCATTATTGGAGCAGTGAGAACTGACATGGGCTCCAGTCTGTCCTCATAGATTCCAGCTCACATTAGTTGGTTCCTACTTGTCCCTACTCTCTCCCAATTTACATCCATCTTTCCTTCCCAGTTGCTTACCCTGCAAACTTTGAGCTCTAACATCAGACAGGAAGACAATATCTTTTCAGAGATTGTTTAACCAGCTCCCACAATTGTGTAAGTAAAATTTATGTAACAAATTACATGTGTATTTGTATATTCAAGTGCACATGAAACATTTGCAAAAATTGACCACAATTAGGAGCATGGGGCAATTTGTACCACAATCTCTGTCTTCAACTCATTTATTTAAATATTTACTCCAAGTTTATGATTTGCCAGGAACATGGGTGCCTGAGATACATCAATGCACAGAACAAGAATGCCTGCCCTTAAGAAGCTTCTATTTTTTTGGGAGGGTGGGGGAGAGGTCAACATAAAAAAATAGATGTAGTAAATAGTTAAACTCTATAGTATGTTATAAAGTTATATGTGCTATAGAAAAATTGGATTAGCTAAGAGGCAATGGAAGTAAGAGACTAGAATTAGTTTGAGGTCTATAACTTGTAAAGAACAATATGAGAGAGGAAAATTATAGCACAATCTTGTTCATAATATACAAATCCTAAACAAAATACTAACAGAATTTGTCCGGCAACATATAAATGGTGTTCTATGATCAAATAATTTTGTCTCAGAAATTTAATACATTAATTTTAAAAATCAATAAATGATTTAATTCATTGATAGATTATATATATATGATTATTTTAATATATCAAAATGCACTGAGTGAAATTTAAAATATAAAAACTTTTATTTTAACAAAATTATTAAAAATGGGCTTTCTTAAATTTATGAAAATTATCTAAAAACACCTACCTCTCGTCCACTACACAAACATAAATACACATACATAGAAAACCAAAAGAAATCCTAAACCCTGCAACAAACACTTTGCTTAATGATGAGGCACTGAACAATTCCCTTTGAGACTGGTGTCAGGATAAGACTGTGTGTTGTCACTAGTATTCAACACTGTCCTGAAGATCCTAGGCAGTGTAGTAAGACAGGAAAAAATGAGAATGGAAAGGGAGAAATAATATTGTTATTACTTATAGATGATAATAATTTAATAGTTTATAATGAATCCATTATAACTAATGGACAAAATATTTAAAAATGTATCATAGTTGAAAAAGAAATATCAAACCCAAAGATCAGTCAAATGTTGTGTATACATGACACTGAACTATAAAATGAAAGAAAAAATGCAGGAGATTTAGTTTTCTGATGATTGTGATGAAGTTATTTGGATCAACTATCCCACAGAAAATAATAGAAATGCAGGATAAAAGATTTGTAAAATCACCTTAGAAGAACTGATAAGTTGAAGAGACAGTGAGAAAACGCCAAGGCCAATTTTATGAGAAAGACAGGTAAAATATCAGCACACAAAAATGTACTGAGCATTTGGAGACCTCACACACTTGGGCTTTGGTTCATAATCTTCATGGCACAGAAGTCAGAGAAAGACCTTCCCCAGGCAAAGAGTCTTACAGGAGATCTTCTCCCGACATTACACTGGGACACCAAAGAACTACACACTCAGGTTAACAGCCAACCAGAAGAAAAACCACTCTTTCCACCCAGTTGGAAGGAGTTTCTCTGCCAGGAAACAGAGCATAATAATTAGGAAATACGAAACTGGACATAAGAAGTGGGGGCCACAGGCTGGCCCTCCAGTTTACACTTGAGTTAAACATAGCTTAGGTCAGCCAAGAAATCTCTGGCTGTACATTTACTTTGAGGTGGTTTCTTATGAGTGGTACTTACAGGTATCTGACAGAGTAAACATAAAGCTATTCTCACAGAAGGAACTTCTGAGACCCTAAGGAGTTCACAAAGCTAATTTTCCAAGGTTAATCACAGCTATCAACCAACAACAAAAAGGCATACAATAAATATGGCACCATAAGTGCAAAACAGAAAAAAAAAATAGCAGAAATAGACCTGCACAAACTTCAGATATTGGAATTACCAAATGCAGATTTTAAAATAACTGTGTTACCATATTCAAAGAAGTAAATCACAGACTTAAAAATGCCTACAGAAATCAGGAAAGTGTCAACAGAATATATAAGATAGGACTAGTATAACTTCTAGAAATTAAAAATAAAAAAATATAATTAAAATCTCAATGGATTCATTTTGAAGCAGATAGGATACAATAGAACAGAAAATTAGTGAACTAGAAAATAGAACAGTGTTATTATTCAGAAAGTTTTCTGTAGAAAAGGTGCAAATACGGATTATATCTTTTTATGTTAAGAATTCAGTTGAAAATAATATTGAGAAGTGAAAAATTTTGACAAATTAAAAAAAATTGAAAATGCCAACAAAAATATTTAACAAATGTTTAATCAGAGTTGTAGAGGTAGAAAAGAATAAGAATAGCAAAAATAACAGTGAAAATGTCTGAAAATTTTTCAGAACAAATAAAAGATATATACAAACAAATTGAAGAAACAGTAAAGCTGAATAAATAAAAAGGAAATCTATGCAATGGTGCAGCATAGTGAAACTAGAAAACCAAAGTCAGTGAGAAAAATCTTTAAAACGTCTGTGATGGTTAATACTGAGTGTCAACTTGACTGGATTGAAGGATGCAAAATATCGATCCTGGGTGTGTCTGTGATAGTGTTGCCAATGGCGATTAACATTTGAGTCAGTGGGCTGGGGAAGGCAGACCCACCCAATCTAGTGGGCGCAATCTTATCAGCTGCACTCGAATATAAAGCAGGCAGAAAAACATGAAAAGGCTAGACTGGCCTAGCTTCCCAACCTACATCTTTCTTCTGTGCTGGATGCTTCCTGCCCTCGAACATCATACTCTAAGTTCTTCAGTTTTGAGACTCAGACAGGCTCTCTTTGCTCCTCAAGCTTGCAGACAGCCTGTTGTAGAAACTTAGGATTCTGTAAGTTAATACTTAACAAATTCCCCTTCATATCTATCTATCTATCTTATTAGTTCTGTCTCTCTAGGGAACCCTGACTAATACAACATCCAAACAAAAAGATTATCTTCAAAAAAATAATATATTGGCTAAACTTTTCTGGAGGCTAAAATCAGTAGTATGATAACTTCAAAGCTAAAGGAAAATAACTGCCAAACTAGAATTCTATGCTCAATGAAAATGTCTATCAAAATGAAAATAATAAAAAGAGAATTAGAAGGCATGCCATAGACTAGGAGAAAATATTTGCAGGCACATCTGACAAAGGACTGTTATCCAAAATATACAAAGAACTCTTAAAATGAAACAATAAGAAAATGAGTTACCTAATTAAAAAACAGGCAAAAGATCTGAACAGGCGTGTCATCAAAGAAGATATACAAATGACAAATAAGCATATAAAAAGATGTTCAACATCACATGTCATTAGGAAATTGCAAACTAAGACAATGAAATATAACATATATCTATTAGAATGGCCAAAATCCAAAATGCAAACACTGGCAAATGCTTGTGAGAATGTGGAACAGCCGGAACTCTCTCTCATTCACTAGTGGCTGGTGGGAATGAAAAAGTACATTCATTTTGGAATATAGTCTTGCAGTTTCCTACAAAACTGAGCATGCTCTTACCACATGATCCTTTGGTGTTTACCCAAAAGAGCTGAAAACTTATGTTCATACAGAACCTGCACATGGATGTTTATAACAACTTTTTAAAATAATAGCCAAAACTTGAGAGCAACTAAGATGTTCTTCAGTAGATGAATGGACAAACTGTAGTATATTAAGACAATAGAATATTATTCAATGCTAAAAAAATTAACCAAGCTACAAAAAGACATGAAGGAACTCTCCACGCATATTACTAAGTGAAAGAAGCCAATCTTAAAGGCTACATAATGTATAATTCCAGCTTTAAGACATTCTGGAAAAGGCAAAACAATGGAGACAATAAAAGGATCAGTAGTTACCAGGGGTTAGTGGGGAGGGAGAAATAAATAGGCAGAGCACAAAGGACTTTTTATGGCAGTGAAATTATTCCCTATAATACTACAATGGCAGACGTGTCATTATAACATTTGTCAAAACCAACGGAACTATAACACGGAGAGTGAACCTTAAACTCTGGCCTTTGGGGTAACAATGATGTGTTAGTGCAAGTTCATTGACTTTAACAAATATACCACTATGATGAGGGATGTCGATAGTGGAAGAAGCTGTACCTGGGGTGGGAACAAGGGGTATAGAAAATTCATACTTTCCACTCAATTTTGCTGTGAACCTAAAACTCCTCTGATAAACAAAGTTTATTAATTTAAAAAGTTAAAGTGAAATAAAAACAATTTGAGACAAATGGGATAATTTATGACCATCAAAATCTAGTTCAAATGAAGGCTTAGTACATCTCACCAACCATGTATGGCTTCTACTCAGATCCAGTGTATCTTCTTTAGGGGGCAATCATTAAACCCAAGTATCCAAATAACTAGACTTAATCCAGGCCTTTGAATCACCACATTACTCAGAGTTGAGTCAGGGTTTTAAAAGAAAACAAAGGCTATCCAAACACACTTCTTCACTGAGATGAAACAATTCTTGGACTCTTTCATAAATAAATAAATCATATTTTAAAAAAAGAAATTCTAAAATATATACTTCAAGCAAGTGGATAGTAGTCCTAAGGAGAACATCTAAGATCCAAGAATGAATGATGAGAGGGAAAAAAGTGGGCAAAGATAATGAACATGACTTTCTAAAACCATAATAATGTTTATGAAGTTTAAAATATACTTAAAAGTTCTACTCAAATTCCCAAACAATAACCTTTGAATTATGAAGTATGTTTATAAAGTTAAAGTGTTCTAATAGCTTTGTCTCAACTGGTAGGTGAGTAAAGGTTTTAATTAAGAATTTGGTAGTTAAATGTGCACGTTTTCAATGTTGGGGTTACCACTGAAGGTACAGAAATAGCATGAATAACTTCTAAACTAATAGAGATTTTAAAATGAAATGATTAAAAAGGAATACATATTCAGTCAAAAAATATCAAGAAAAGACTTTTCTGTTGGTGGGACTAATAAACAATAAAAAATAAAATGGCAAATGTGAATCCAAATATTTCAATAGAAACACTAAATGTAAAAGAATTAAAGGTTCAAATTTTTAAAAAATAATAAAATTGAATAAAAACAAAATTTAACTAATGTAACAAAAAAGCTTTATTAAAATCAGGCAAAATAATAGTTTAAGGGAAATAACATTATTATAAGTGAAGGATCACTTCAAGTCAACAAAAAAATAGCAATTAAAAAAATTTTATACGCCAAATCATATAGTCTCAAAATTTACAGAGGCAGTGACTGACAGAACCATAGAGAGAGACAGATAAGTAGATAATTATAGTGGGATATTTCTAGCAAACATTTTTCAATGATAGTGCTATGGTTAGGCGTGCCTCCTAAAGTTCATGTTTTGGAAACTCAAGATTCAAGGAACAGTGATGAGAGGTGGTACCTTTTTTTTTTTTTTTTTTTTTTTTTTAAAAAAAAAGCTTTTATTTTAGGTTCAGGGGTATATGTGAAGGTTGGTTACATAGGTGAACTTGTGTTATGGGGGTTTGTTGTACAGACTATTTCATCACCCAGGCATTAAGTTCAATGCTCAATAGTTATCTTTTCTGCTCCTCTCCCTCCTCCCACCCTACAGTATCATGTAGACCCCAGTGTCTGTTGTTCCCTTCTTTATGCTCTTGAGTTGTCATCATTTAGCTCCCACTTATAAATGAGAACATGTGGTATTTGGTTTGTGTTCCGGTGTTAGTTTGCTAAGGATAGGATAAGTTTCCAGCTCCACCCATGTTCCCACAAAAGATATGATCTTGTTCTTTTTCATGGCTGCATAGTATTCTATGGTGTATATGTAGAGAGATAGTACCTTTAAGAGATGATTAGGGTTTGAGGGTTCTGCCCTCATGAATTGATTAATGCCATTACTGGAGAAGTGAAATCATTATTGTGAGAGTGATTTCCTTATAAAGGATGAGTTCGGCCTTCCTCCCTCTCTCATATCATCTTATGATGCAGCAAGAAGGCCCTCACCACATGCTGGGGCTTTGATCATGGACTTTCCAGCCTCAAGAACTGTGGGGAAATAAATTTGTTTCTAGAAATTATCCAGTTTCAGATATTCTGTTATAGCAGCACAAAACAAAGACAGGTAAATAGAATAAGTAGATGTAAAAAAAAAATCAGTAATGATGGAGAAGATTTAGGGAAAGTGATTAATAAAATTGTCCTAACAAACCCATCCCATCTGAGTAATACAAATTGTTTTCCAATAAACACACATTGTAGTTGTTTTCTATTGCTGCTGTAACAAATTACCACAGTTTAGTGGCTTAAAACAACACAGATTTGTTCTCTGATAGTTCTGGATATCAGATGCCCAAAATGAGTTTTAAGGAGTTAAAGTATCAGCATTTCTGTTCCTTCTGCACGAATTAAGGAAGAATCTATTCTTTGCCTCTTTCATCTTCTAGCGGCTGTGGCATTCCTTAGCTACCGGCCATATCACTCCAAACTCCGCTTCCATTGTCACATTGTCTTATCTCCTCCATAGTCAAACCTCTCCTTCTCTTCCTCTTGTGATTACATTGGACCTGGATAATCCAGGATAACTTCCTCACCTCAAGAACTCTGACTTGGCCAGGTGCAGTGGCTTACGCCTCTAATATCAGCACTTTGGGAGGCCAAGGAGGGCGGATTGCCTGAGGTCAGGAGTTTGAGACCAGTCTGGCTAACATGGTTAGCCCCCATCTCTACTAAAAATACAAAAATTAGCCAGGTGGTGGCGCATGCCTGTAGTCCCAGCTACTCAGGAAGCTAAGGCAGGAGAATCAGAGCCAAGATCAGCCACTGCACTCCAGCCTGTCTGACAGAGCAAGACTCCGTCTCAAAAACAACAAAACTCTAACTTCCCATATCAACAAAGTTCCTTTTACCATGTAAGAAAAAATATTCATAGGTTTCAGGTATTTGGACATCAATATCTCTTTGGAAGGGGCAGTATTAGTCTACCACACAAATGAACATTTACCAAATCTGATCATGTGCAAGGGTCATAAATCAAGTCTCAAAAAAGTCAAAAGATAAAAATCATATGATTTTTTTTATCACAATGCAATTTCGGTAGAAATCAACAACAAAAAGAATAAGAAAATATTTATATATCTGAAAAATAAGAAATACGCTCCTAAGTAGCCATGAATTAACGAAATAAACAACGGCAATTAGAAAATGTTTAAACTGAAACTCAGAGAAAATATCATTGAGAGATAGTGGCAAAAATTTTTCAGAACAAATAAAATGTAAGCGATGCAGTTAAGTGCCAGAGTGACATTTGTTTTCTAGATTCATATATTAGAAGAGAAAAAAGATTGAATATTAAAGAGCTGAGCATTCACCTTAGGAAGTAAAAAGAGAATGGCAAAAATAATCTGAAAGAAGTAGCACAAAATAAATAATAAAATTAATACAGGAATTAAAGATATGTAACAGTATGTAGCAGATAGGATCAATAAAACTAGAAACAGGATGTTTCAAAAATCTAGCAAAAAATGAAAACTTCCGGCAAGATTGTTGTAGAAAAAAAGAAAAAGTCACATTACAAATACAAAGAATGAAAAGGAGATATCACTAGAGATTTTAGAAACATTAAACAGGAATAAAAGTACTGTGGACAACTTTATGACAATACATTAAAAATTAGTTGAACTGGAAAAATTCTTAGGAAAATAATTTACTGGCTGGGTGCTGTAGCTCACACCTGTAATCTCAGCACTTTGGAAGGCGAGGTGGGAGGATTGTGAGGTCAGGAGCTCGACACCAGGCTGATCAACATGGTGAAACCCAGGCGTGGTGGTACATGCCTGTAATCCCAGCTACTCAGGAGGCTAAGGCAGGAGAATCACTTGAACCCAGGAGGTGGAGGTTGCGGTGAGCCGAGATTGTGCCACTGCACTCCAGCCTGGGTGACAGAATGAGACTCTGTCTAAAAAAAAAAAAAGGAAAATAATTTACCAAAATATTTCAAGCAAAAAACATGACTAGTCCAATAGCCATTTACAAAATTGGATCAATAATCAAAAAATTATCATAAAGAAAATCTAGTCCCAAATGGTTTCACTGGTGAGTTCTATAAAATATTAAAAAAGAAATTACTATAATCTTTTTTTTTTTTGAGATAGTTTTGCTCCTGTTACTCAGGCTGGAGTGCAATGGCACAATCTCAGCTCACCACAACCTCCACCTTCTGAGTTCAAGCAATTCTCCTGCCTCCTGAGTAGCTGGGACTACAGGCGTGCACCACCATGCCCAGCTAATTTTTGTATTTTTAGTAGAGACGGGGTTTCACCTTGTTGACCAGGATGGTCTCGATCTCTTGACCTTGTGATCCACTCGCCTCGGCCTCCCAAAGTGCTGGGATCACAGGCGTGAGCCACCGCGCCCGGCCAATTACTGTAATCTTACTCAAAAACCTCCATACTGTAAAAAAAGAGCATACTCTCCAGGTTTATCTATTAGTCCATTTTCATACTGCTACAAAGAACTACTGGAGACCGGGTAATTTATAAAGGAAAAAGGTTTAATTGACTCCCAATTCCACATGGCTGGGAAGGCCTCAGGCAATTTACAGTCATGGCAGAAGGCAAAGAAGAAACAATGTGCCTTCTTCACAAGGTGGCATAAAGAAGTGCCAAGTGAAGGGGATAGAGCCCCTTATAAAACCATCAGATCTCGTGAGAACTCACTCTCATGAGAACAGCAGGGGGGAAGCTGCCCCCGTGATTCAATTACCTCCACCTGGTCTCTCCTTTGACTTGTGACAATTATGGCGATTACGGGGATTGCAATTCAAAATGAAATTTGGGTGAGGACACAAAGCCTAATTTAAAATTTAAAAAGAACATTATGAGAAAGAAACATTACAGCCATTCTCACTCATGAACATAGATGCAAAAATTATAAACAAAGTATTAGCAGAATTTATCCTAGAATAATGGATAAAAGATTATGATCAAATGAAGTTTATTTTAGGAATGCATTAGAATACTAACATAATTCATCATATTAACCAAACAAAAGAGAAAAACATATGATCATCTCAACAGATGCCCAGAAAGCTTTTCATTGCAATTTTTAACATTCACTAATTGTTAAAACAAACACCTTTTAATGAACTAGTAGTATAAGGAAACTTTTAAAATCTACAATGATGATTAATTTTATGTGTCAACCTGGCTAGGTTACAGTACATAGATATTTGGTTAAACATAATTCTTGATGTTTATGTGAAGTTTTTTAAAAAATGGGATTAACATTTAACTCAGTAGTTTTGGGTAAAGCAGATTTCCCTCTAGAATGTGGGTGAGCCTCATCCAATCAGCTGAAGGCCTTAAGAAAGAAAAAATCAAAACCAGTCTTCCCCAAAGAGGGAATTTTGCCATCAGACTGCCTTTGAACTCAAACTGCAACTCTTTCTTCCGTCTCCAACTTGTCAGCCTACTCTGCAGATTTTGGATATGCCAGCCTCCACAGTCACAGAAGACAATGTCTTAAAATCTCTCTCTCTCTCTCTCTCTCTCTCTCTCTCTCTCTCTCTCTCTCTCTCTCTCTCTCTCTCTCCCTCCCCGGCCACACACATACACATACAGACTATATTGGTTCTGTTTCTCTGAAGAACTCTGACCAATACACAGTAAAAGAGAATATTTAAAAGAAACTTACAACAAACAATATTCTTCATGGGGAAATGTTGAAACATTTATCTCTGATATTGAGAAGAAAATAATAATTTAGTATCATACTAGAAATTCTAGAGCAAGTGAGTAAGGCAAGGAAAAGAGATAAGATAAAAAGATGAGAAAAGGAGAAACAAAACCATCATTCATTACATATAATACTTATTGTGTATGTAGAAAATCCAAAAAGCATCAGCAGATAAACCAGTCTGTTAGAATTGGTTTATCTCATCTAATCTAATTAGATGAATTATCTAGAATGAGAGAGTTTAGCAAGGTTTTGGATACATAGCCAACATATAAATATAAATTATATTTTGATATGCTAACAATATCAGGTAGAAAATGAAATTGAAGCCAGGTATTATAAAAATATTTTTTAATCAAGCAAATCAAAGAATAAACATAATAACAAATCTGTAAGAATTCTATGGAGAAAACCACAAAATTCTGCTGAGAGAAATTAAGATAGACCTAAATAGATAAATATGATAGATGGAAAAGATTGGTAAAAACGTCATTTTTCCCAAAATTGATTTATAGTTTTAAATATCATCATAATCAAAAGCACATTATTATGTATGTGCAAGACAACAATTCTGAAATGTATATGGAAATTCAAAGAACTGGAAATAGCCAACATACTCTTGGTGAAGTATAAGGTAGGAGACTTGATCTATCAAATATAAAGACATAACAAGGCTAGAGTAATCATGACAACACAATATTGGCACAAGGATAGATAGACCAATGAATAGAGGATAAAAAGCCCTAATGTCTATCAACAATAAAATGGAAATTGTGATATCTTCATACAATAACATCACATAGCAAGGGAAAAGGACTGATGGAAAAATCTTTAGAATATTGAATGAAAGATAACACATTTCTATATATATTATAGTTATACTAAGCACTTTTAGAGTTATATATTATACTTCACACTAAAAATATTTTAATTACTATTTTTAATATATAAAAGATTAAGAAATTAAAAATAAATCTCAAAAAAGTTGTACAAGACCTTTTAAAGAAAATATTAGAGTTGAAATTAAAACTTAAAAAGACATTACAAAGGACATAAATAAATGAAGAAATGTACCATGCTTAGAGACTGCACCTCTCAGCATCGTACTGTATACATGTCATTATCTCCACATTAATCCCCGTTGATTCCATTCAACACCAATACATAACCAAGGGATGGCATTATGGAGTCTGACAAGATAATTCTAAAATTTGTATAAAACCATAAAGGATCAAGAATGTCAAGATACTCTTGAGGAAAAAGAATAAATAGGGTATCTGCCAAGATTTATGTTAAAGCTACTGTAATGAAGACATATGTGTGCACTGAGAAATAGATAAACCAATGGGGCTAAGAGAAAGACTGGAAAATAAACCCAGACATATCTGGACACTTGCTATATAATAAAGTTGGCATTACAGATCACGTGAGAAAAGATAGGAATGTCAGGACAATGGTTATCCATATGGAAAGAAATGAAACTGAACTCCTCATTCACACTAAACATATAAAATCAGTATGAGGTGAATTAAAGCCCAGTCTTTGAAAGGCAAAATTCTAAAATATCAGAATTATGGGAGAATTTCTTTGTAAATTCAGGAGAGTGTATAGTTATAATTCGATCAGAATCAAGCAGAATCACTAAATGTGGGGTATGTGTGTGAATCTGTATGCATGTGTAAACTAATTTGCTCCAGGGATCTGAACTTCTTGCCTCCTTGTGAGGAACTATTGTCTTTCTACCTGATTCTAGGACTTGGAATCCACACGCTGGGAAGTCAGGAATAAAAAAAGATACATGTAGTGTGAGCAAGAACATGCTGGAACATGCTGGAACACAGAGGAACAACCTGAAGCTCACGGGGACGTAATGAAACCTATGTTGTTTCAGAGAAGATGAAGCAGCCTCACATGTGGCCACCGCTGCTTGCCAATGAGATGCGTCAGTAGATCAGAGACAATAGGGGTCAGCTAGGAAATGGCTGCTGCTTCACTTTTGCCTTCCAAGTTTTTTTTTTTTTTTTTGAGACAGAGTCTCGCTCTATGGCCAGGCTGGAGTGCAGTGGCGCGATCCCTGCTCACTGCGACTTCCGTTTTCTGGTTTCAAGCAATTCTCCTGCCTCAGCCTCCCGAGTAGCTGGGATACAGGCACGCAGCACCACGCCCGGCTAATTTTTGGTACTTTAGTAGAGACGGGGTTTCACCATGTTGGCCACGATGGTCTCGATCTCTTGACCTCGTGATCCGCCCACCTCGGCCTCCCAAAGTGTTGGGATGACAGGAGCGAGCCACCACGCTCGGCCCACCTTCCAAGTTTTTTACAGTAATGTCTCTTGTAGTCCACCCTAACCAGAAATATACAGAAAATGTAGTTCAGCCTAGCCAGGCTGATGTATTACAAAACCATCGGAGGTAGAAATAGTTTCCTTAAAGAATACATAATAAGCAGTTGTTATAGTACATATTTAAGAAAAAAAAGTAGTATATTTTCTGAGCTCTTGAATACTTGAAAATATCTTTTCCTTCATCTTTTACATCATTCAAGATTCAAGACTTGCATATGAAGAAAATCCTTGATTTACGTTTTTTCCCTCAGAACTCTGTAAAAATGCGGCTTTCTCTCAATATTATTAAAACAAAAGTAAAAATTCCTGGCAGTTTTTGGCTATCTTTTAAGTAACACTAGTTTTGTCGTGGTGGGTCTGCATAGTTTCTGTATTCATTCTTTGTCTTTATAACCTAACCCTTTCGTTACAATGTGTCTGGATATACTGATATTATCAGTAGCTATTGGTAACTTGCCCCCTTTCTTTCTTACCAACAAAAACTAAATTTTGTTGAATAGCCTTCACTGAAATTACAGGTGGCTATGTAACAGTTTTGGCCAGCAATCCAACGACACATGAAAAGAGGTTTTGCTTTCCTAACATATTTCTTCCTTTATTACTTCCTTCTTCCTGCTCTTGAAACTAGAATGAGACTGAAGGTGAAACAGCCTTCATGTGACTATTTATTCCTTCTCCATTTATGTTCACTGGTAATTCATCAGTGAACAAAACAGTCAAATGTCTCTCCCCTTGTGTATTTTGAACTAGTGTATATCAACAAGCAATAAAAGAATTAAGTAAACTATTTAGAATATCCACAATGATAAGTGCTATAGGAAAAAGATGTTAGAATATGAGATTCTAAGAAACTAGTGTTTATAATATTAAACAAAGTGCTGGAGACAGGAAGCAGGCCATGCAGCTAGCTAGAAGAGGCACTTTCCAGAGAGTATGAGGAAAACAAACAATGCAAAGACCTGACCAGGGAATATGCCTGCTCTATTTAACAACTAGCAAGCAGCTAGTTTACTGAAGTTCGGTAGTGATACAGGACTAATAGGAGATGAGCTTAGGGAGGACAGATGGGGATAATGTAGGGCTTTTAGGTCATTGTGTAGAATTTGCCATCTACTTTGAGTGAGATAAAACACCAGTAGAGAGTTCTGAACAGGGGAATGATTTGCTGTGATTTATATTTTTAAGACTTTGTTTTAAACCTTTTTATTTTCATCTAATTTTATACTATCATAAAAATTGCAAATGTAGTACAGAGTTTCCTTATATCCCTCACTCCACTTTCCTAATGTAAACACCCAACAGCAAAGCAGGAAATTGTTTATGGCTGCATAGTATTCCATGGTGTATACATACCACATTTCATTTATCCAGTCTGTCATCGATGAGCATTTAGGTTGCTTCCATCTCTTTGCTATTGTGAATTGTGCTACAATGAACATACATATGTATGTGTCTTCATGATAGAATAATTTCTATTCCTTTAGGTATGTACCCAATAATGGGATTACTGGGTCAAATGGTAGTTCTGGTTTTAGCTCTTTGAGGAATCACCATACTGCTTTCCACAAGGTTTGAACTAACTTCCACTTTCACCAACAGTGTGTAAGCATTGCCTTTACTCCACAACCTCACTAGCATCTGTTATTTTTTGACCTTTTATTAATAGTCATTTTGACTGATGTAAGATGGTACCTCATTGTGGTTTTGATTTGCATTTCTCTACTGTTCAGTGATATTGAACTTTTTTTCATGTGCTTGTTGGCTGCATATATGTCTTTTGAAAAGTTTCTGTTCGTGATGTCCTTTGCCTACTTTTTAATGGCTTTTTTTCTTGTAAATGTATTTAAGTTACTTATAGGTGCTGGATATTAGACCCTTGTCAGAAGCATAGTTTGCAAAAAAGAATGAGATAATGTTTTTTGAGAAACATGGATGGAGCTAGAGGCCATTATCCTTAGCAAACTAATGCAGGAACAGAAAACTAAATATCACATGTTCTAACTTAGAAGTGGGAGCTAAATGATGAGAACACATGGAGACAAAGAGGAAACAACAGATACTGGGGCCTACCAGGGGACAGAGGGTGGGAGGGAGAGGAACAGAAAAAATAACTATTAGGTACTAGCCTTAGCACCTGGGTGACAAAATAATCTGTACATCAAACTCCCATGACACAAGTTTACTTATATAACAAAGCTGTACATGAATCTCTGAACCTAAAATAAAAGTTTTTTGAAAAAAAGGAAATTAACATTTGGTGCGATATTATTAACTAAACTACAGACCTTATTTGATTGTCACACATTTTTTCACGTGTTCCTTTGCATCCAGCATCCTATCCAGAGTCATATATTGTACTTAGTTTTTGTTTTCCTTCCTTAGTCACTTCCAGTCTGCAACAGTTCTTCAATATTTTTCTTATCTTTCATGACCTGACACTTGGAAGACTGCTAATGAGCAATTTTGTAGAATGTCCCTCAACTTGGGCTTATTTGATACAGCATTCTTCTCATGATTGGAAAGTGTAATAGTCTGCTCAAGCTACCGTAACCACAAAAAGCACACTGGATGGTTTAAACAACAGAAATTTATTTCTCACAGTTTTGAAAGCTGGGATCAAGAGTTCAGCTGATTCAGTTTTTGGTAAGGGCTCTTTTTCTGGCTTGCAGATGCCTACCTTCTCATTGTGTCCTTACATGGCCTTTCCTCTGTGTGCATGCATGGACGGGTGGAGAGTTAGAAAATGAGCTCTTTGATGTCCTTTCTTATAAGGACTCTAATATTATACTATTGGATCAAGTTCCCGCCTTTATGATGGCAAGTAATTATAACCTTAATGACATTCATAAAGGCCCCATCTCCAAATACAGCAATACTGGGGGTTAAGGCTTCAATATACTAATTTTAGAGGAGACAAAAACATTCACCCCATAACAGAAAGGCTTTGTATTTTTGGAAAGACTACCACAAGATGTAAAAAAGCCTTTCCTATGCATCATATTAAGGTGCATAGGTAAAGGCATTTCATATTTAAGGTACTAGTGATATTGATGTGTCTTATTATTGATGTTTACCTTGATCATTTAGGTTGGTATCTGCTATGTTTCTCTGCTATAAAGTTGCTATCTTTCTGTTTATAGTTAATAAATATCTTCTTTGGAGACTATGCAAATCCTATTTCTCCTCAAACTTTTGCCCACTCATTTAAGCATCAATTGGTGAATCTTGTCTGCAGCTATTATTACTAGGACATTTGTAATGATGATTCTCTGTTTTCTCTTTCCATCGACATTTATTAATTGGAATTCAACTGTAATGAGGAACTTCTTCTCTCCTCATTTATGTATTTGATTTTTATATTGGTATAGGTTAAAAAGTTTCCCTCTTGGCATAGTTGGCAGTGCTTCAGTCTTGTATTGGTATAGATTGATAGGAATATTTGACTCTAGGGGTTAAAGACTATTTATTTTACTGTTCAAATTATGCCAACTTTGGTCATTAGTAACTTCTTTAGTTGACTCCTCTGTTTCTTTGATAAGCCCCCATTTGTTACAAAATATTTTCTTACCTTCTGACATCAAAAGATGTTCTAGGCTCATCTTATATTTTCCTTGCTCAGTTCTGGAATCAGCTTCTCCAAAAAGCTATTTTCTTATGTTAAAAATGGTGTTTAGAAGCCAAGATCTTGAAGCACAGCAAGATGGCAAAATAGAAGGCTTCATCAATGGTCCCCACTGTCCCCACAAGGTCACTAATTTAGCAACTATCTACAAAGAAAGAACACCTTCACAAGAACCAAAAATCAGGTGAGCACCCAGTACCTGGTTTTAACCCCGTACTGCTGAAAGAGGCCTTGAAGAGACAGGAAAAAACAGCCTTGAATCACTGACACCGCCCCTCCCCACTTGAATCAGTGATTCCCTTGAATCACTGACACCGCCCCAGCGGCAGCCAGGTGGTGTGGAGGGCATCTCTGGGTGCTGGGGAGTGAGAGCACAGCAGTTGTGGGGGCATTGAACTCAGTGCTTTCCTAGTGGAGGAGAAAAGGAAACCAAACTCAGCTGATGCCGACCCATGGAGGGAGAACTTAAACCAGCCCTAGCTAGAGGGGATTTTCATTCATCCCAGAGGTTGAAACTTGAGTTAATGCAAACCTCACCATGAAAGGCTACAGTAGTGTGGGTTGCTTGGTAAACTTGAAAGACAATCCAGGCTATACAAACTGCAACTCATAGGTGAGTCCCAGTGCTGAACTGGGCCTGGAGACAGGGGACATGTGACCTATGGAGACACCAGCTGGGGTGGCTAAGGGAGTGCTAGTATAACCTCTCCCCTAACCACAGGGTGCACAGATCACAGCTCCAAAAGAGACCCCTTCCTTCTGCGTGAGGAGAGGAAAGGGAATAGTAGGAGGAATTTTGTCTTATATTTTGTATACCAGCTCAGCCACAGAAGGATAGGGCACAGGTCAGAGCCCAGAGGCCCTTGTTCCAGGCCCTAGTTCCTGGATGACATTTCTAAACACACCCTAGATGAGAAGGGAAGGACCCAGTCCTGGCAGTATTCATCACCTGCTGAGAAGCCATTCAGCCCCAAATTACCAACAGTGATATTCAGGTACTATGTTGAGGGCTTTAGGTGAGCAACTGAGACTTGCTAGCTTCAGATGAGACTCAGCATATTACGAGCTATGGTGGCTATTGGATGAAACCCCTTCTGCTTGAGAAAAGCAGAAGGAAAAGGAGACTTTGTCTGCACCTTAGGTACTGGCGTGACAACAGAGGATCAAGCATCAAGCATGCTCTTTGTTTCCCTGATTCCAGGGTTTCACTCCTGAATGGCATCTGTAGACCTAGCCTGGGCCAGAAGGGAGCCCCCTGCCCTTAAGGGTGATTCTCAGGCCAGGCAGCATTCACCAAAGCTAACTGACGAGCCCTTAGGCCTTAAGGGAAAATTGGAGGTCCTCCAGTGATACTCTTCATGGCCTGTGGTGGCAGTGGCTACAGCATGAGGTTCCTCTGCCTTGGGAAAGGGGAAGGAAGAGTAGGAAACAATGTGTCTTGTGGTTTGAATGCTAGCTCAGTCACAGTATAATAGAACACCAGGTAGATGTCTAAGCTTTTTACCCTAATCCCTGACTCCCAGATGGCACCTCTGGACCTATGCAGGTCCTGAGGGAACTTTCCGCCCTAAAGGGAAGGATGCAGGCCTGGCTGGCTTTACCACCTGCTGATTGTAGGGGCCCATGGCCTTAAGTGAACATAAGCAACAGCTGGGGAGAGATTCACCATACAGCAGCTCTTGGGTGAGATTCAGTGCTATGCTAGCTTCAGGTATGACACAGCACTGTCATAGTGTGGTGGCCACATAGGTGCTTGTGTAACTTCATCCCCAGCTTTAGGTGGCTGAAGACAGAGAGAGAGAGAGACGCTTGTTTGGAAGAAAGTGAGGAAAGAGAACAGGGGTTTCTGCCTAGTAATCCAGAGAATTCTGGATCTTGTCCAAGACCACCAAGGCAGTACCTCTATAAGTTTGTAAGAACAACAGCATTGCTGGGCTTGGAGTACCCTGTAAAACAGATACAGCTTAGATGACAACACTTAAGTCCTTTAGGATATCTGAAGAACCTTCCCAAAAGGGACAAGTACAAACAAGCCCAGCCAGTGAAGACTACAAAAAATACCTAACTCTTCTATGCCCAGACACCAAAGAACATCTACTAGCATCAACACCATTCAGGAAAACATGACCTCACCAAATGAACTAAATAAGGCACCAAGGACCAATCCTGAAGAAATAGATATGTGGCCTTTCAGACAGAAAATTCAAAATAGCTGTGTTGAGGAAACTCACAGAAAATCAAGATAACACAAAGAAGGAATTCAGAATGTGATCAGATATATTTAACAAAGAAATTGAAATAATTTAAAAGAATTACATTTTTTCAGCAGAAATTCTGGAGCTAAAAGGTGCAATTGGCATACTAAAGAACGCATCAGAGTTTTTTAATAGCAGAATTGATCACGAAGAAGAAAGAATTCATAAGCTTAACAACAGCTTATTTGAAAATACAGAGGAGATAAAAAACAATAAAGTATGCCTACATGATCTAGAAAATAGCCTCAGAAGGACAAATTTAAGAGTTATTGGTCTTAAAGAGGAGGTAGAGAGAGAGAGCCTATTCAAAGGGGTAATAATTGAGAACTTCCCAAAACTAGATATATCAATCCATGTGCAAGAAGACCGCAGAACACCAAGCAGATTTAATCCAAAGAAGAATACCTCAAGGCATTTAATAATCAAACTCCCAAAGATCAAGGACAAAGAAATATTTCTAAAAGCAGCAAGAGAAAAATAAATAATATACAATAGTGCTCCAATATGTCTAGCAGCAGACTTCCCAGTGGAAACCTTATAGGCCAAGAGAGAGTAGCATGACATATTTAAAATAATGAAGGAAAAAAACTTTTACCTTAGAATAATATATTCAGCAAAAATATTCTTCAAACATGAAGGTGAAATAAAGACTTTCCCAGACAAACAAAAGCTGATGGCTTTCATCAACACCAGACCTATTCTACAAGAAATGCTAAAGGGAGTACTTCAGTCAGAAAGAAAAGGACATTAACAAGCAATAAGCAGTCACCTAAGAGTGCAACACACACTGGTAATGGTACACAGAAAAAACACAGAATATTTTAACACTGTAACTGTGGTATGTAAACTACTTTTATCCTAAAGAGAAAGGCTAACCAATGAACCAATCACAAATAACAATAACTTTTCATGACACAGTGCAATAAGATATACATAGAAACAAGAAAAAGTTAAAAAGTAGAAGGATAAAGTTAAAGCATAGATTTTTTTATTAGCTTTGTTTTTGCTTCTTTGTTTACACAGTGTTAAGTAGTTATCAGGTTGAAATAATGGTTTATAAGATGGTATCTGCAAGCTTCAACATAATCTCAAACAAAAAACATACAATGAATACACAAAAAAATAAGAAGCAAGAAACTAAATTATATCACCAGAGAAAACTACCTTCACTAAAGGAAGACAGGAGGAAAGAAAGGAGGAGAAGAACACGAAACAACCAGAAAACAAATAACAAAATGGCCAGAATAAGTTCTTACTTATTAATAATAACATTGACTGTAAATGGACTAAATTCTCCAATCAAAAGACAGAGAATGGCTGAGTGGATGAAAAAACAAGACTCATTAATCTGTTGCCTACAAGAAGCACAATTCAACTGTAAAGACATATATAGACTGCAAATAAAGGGATGAAGAAAGATACTACATGCCAATGGAAACCCAAAAAGAGTATGAGTAGCTATACTTATATCATACAAAATATATTATAAGACAAAAACTCTCAGAAGAGACAATGAAGGTTACTCTATAATGATAAAGAAGTTAATTCACCAAGAGAATATAACAATTTTAAATATGCATGCCTGGAGCACCCAAATATATAAACCAGATATTACTAGAGCTAAGGCGAGGGACAGACCCTAATACAATAATGACTGGAGACTTCAACACTCCCTTTCAGCACTGGACATATCTTTCAGACAGAAAACCAACAAAGAAATATCATACCTAATCTGCACTATTGACCAAACAAAACAAGTCTTAAAACGTTCAAAAAAAATGGAAATAATATCAAGCATCTTCTCTGATCACAATGGAATAAAACTAGAAATTAATAACAAGAAGAACCTTGAAAACTATGTAAATACATGTAAATTAAACAATATGCTCCTGAATAACCAGTGAGTTGATGAAGAAACTAAAAAGGAAATTGGAAAATTTCTTGAAACAAGTGATAATGGAAACACAACATACTAAAACTTACAGAATACAGCAAAAACAGTACTAAGAGTATAAGTGCCTACATCAAAAAGGGGAAAGCTTCAAATAAACGATCTAACAATGCATCTTAAAGAATAGAAAAGCAAGAGCAAAGCTCACCCAAAATTAGTAGAAGAAAATAAATAATAAAGAGTAGAAATAAATGAAATTGAAATAGAGAAAATACAAAAGATCAATGAAACAAAATGCTGGGGTTTTTTGAAAAGTTAAATGAAACTGAAAATCCTTTAGCCAGACTAAGAAGAAAAAAAAGAGACACAAATTAATAAAATCAGAAATGAAAAAGGAGGATTACAACTGATACTGCTGAAATTCAAAGAATTATTAGAGGCAACTATGAGCAACTACATGCCAATAAATTAGAACACTTGAGAAAATGAACAAATTCCTAGACACATACAATGTTCTAAGATTGAACCATGAAGAAATTCAAAATCTGCAAAGACCAATAAAAAAAGATGGAAGTCAATAAAAAGTCTCCCAGTAAAGAAAAGCCCAAGACCCAATGGCCTCACTGCTGAATTCTATCAAGCAACAAAAGAAGAACTAATACCAATCCCACTCAAACTATTCTAAAAAATTAAGGAAGAAGGAATACTTCCAAACTCATTCTATGAGGTCAGTATTTCCCTGGTACCAAAACCAGACAAAGACACATGAAAAATGAAAACTACAGGGCAGTATCTCCAATGAATATTGATACAAAAATATTCAACAAAATACTAACAAGCCAAATCCAACAATACATTAGAAATATTCAACAAAATACTAACACGCCAAATCCAACAATACATTCATCATGACCAAGTGGGATTTATCTCTGGGATCCAAATGTGGTACAACATATGCAAATCAATCAATGTGACACACCATATCAACAGAATAAAAGATAAAAATGATACGATCATTTCAATTGATACTGAAAAATATTTGATAAAATTCAACATCCCTTCAAGATAAAAACCCTCAAAAAACTTGGGATAGAAGAAACATACCTCGACATTTTAAAAAACCATATATGACAGTCCCATAGCTAGTCTCATACTGAATGAGGAATAACTGAAAGCCTTTCCTCTAAGACCTAGAACATGATAACGATGTCCACTTTCACCACTGTTATTCAGCATAGTACTGGAAGTCCTAGCTAGAGCAATCAGACAAGAAAAATAAATAAAGGACATCCAGATTGGACAGGAAGAAGTCAAATTATTTTGCATATATGATCTTATAGTCAAAAATCTTAAAGACTCCACCAAAAAACTATTGGAACTAATTTTTAAAAATCAGTAAAGTTCCAAGATACAAAATTAACATACAAAAATAAAAATCAGTAGCGTTTCTATATGCAAACAGTGAACAATCTAAAACAGAAATGAAAAAAGTAATCTCATTTACAATGGCTCCAAATAAAATTAAATATCTAGGAATTAACCAAAGTGAAAGATCTCTATAATAAAATCTATAAAACACTGATGAAAGAAATTGAAGAGAACATCAAAAAAAAAAAAAAAATCCACGTTCATGGAGCAAAAGAATCAATATTGCTAAAATGTCTAAACTACCCAAAGCAATCTATAGATTCAATGCAATCCCTATCAAAGTACCAATGACATTCATCACAGAAATAGAAAAAAAAAAAAACTATCCCAAAACATAATATGGAACCACAAAAGACTCAGAATAGCCAAAGCTATCTTAAAAAAGAAGAACAAAACTGGAGGAATCATATTACCTGACTTTAAATTATAGCACAGGGCTATAATAACCAAAACAGCATAGTACTGATATAAAACTAGACACATGGACCCACGGAACAGAACAGAGAACCCAGAAACAAATCCACTCATTTACAGTTAACTCATTTTTGACAAAGGTGTCAAGAACATGCACTGGAATAAGACAGTCTCTTCAGTAAATAGTCCTGGGAAACTGGATATCTACATGCAGAAGAATGAAACTAGATTCCTATTTCTTGCCATATACAAAAGTCAAATCAAAGTGGAATAAAGTATTAAGTCTAAGACCTCAAACTATGAAGCTACTATTTAAAAAGTTTATGAAAATCTCCAGGACATTTGTTTGGGCAAAAAATTATTGAGTAATACCCCATATTAAACACAGACAACCAAAGCAAAAATGGACAAATGGGACCACATCAACTAAAAAGCTTCTGCACAGCAAAGGAAACAATCAACAAAGTGAAGAGACAATCCCAGTATGTCACAAAATATTTGCAAACTACTCATCTGACAAGGGATTAAAAACCAGAATATAAAAGGAGCTCTAACAACTCAATAGAAAACAACAATAACAACAACAAAAATCTGATCAAATAATGAGCAAAAGATTTGAATACACATTTGTCAAAAGAAGGCATACAAATAGCAAACAGGCATATTAAAAGGTTCTCAACATCATTGATCATCAGAGAATGCAAGTCAAAACTACAATGAGATATCATCTCACCCCATTTAAAATGGTTTTTATCCAAAAGACAGACAATAACAAAGGATGTGGAGAAAAGGGAACTCTCCTACATTGTTGGTGGGAATGTACATTAGTACAACCACGTTGAAAACAGTTTGGAGTTTCCTGAAAAAAATTAAAATAGAGCTATCACATGATCCAGAAATCCCACTGCTGGGTATGTGCCCTCCAAAAAAGGAAATCAGTGTATTGAAGAGATATCTGAGCTTCCATGTTTGCTGCTGCACTGTTCACAATAGGCAAGATTTGGAAGCAACCTACGTGTCTATCAACAGATGAATGGATAAAGAAAATGTGGTGCATTTACACAATGGAGTACTATTCCGACATAAAAAGAATGATACCCTGTCATTCGCAACAACATGGATGAAACTGGAGGTTATTATGTTAAGTGAAATAAGCCAGACACACAAACACTGCATGTTCTCACTTATTTATGAGATCTAAAAATCAAAACTATTGAGGTCATGGAGATAGAGAGTAAAAGGATAGTTACCAGAGGCTGGGAAGGGTAGTCAGGAACCAGGGGGAAGTGGGATTGTTAATGAATATATAAAAATAGAAAGAATGAATAAGACTTACTATTTGATAGCACAATAGGGAGATTATAGTCAATAATAATTTAACTGTACATTTTTAAATAACTAAAAGAGTGTAATTGGATTGCTTGTAACACAAAGAATAAATGCTTGAAGGGATGGGTACCCCATTCTCCATGATGACATTTCACATTACATGCCTATATTAAAACATCTCATACATTCCATGAATATATACACCTACTATGTACTCGTAAAAATTAAAAATAAAAAAAATTAAAGTAAAAAAAGAAGAAAAAGATACCAAGATCTCGTGCTACATGTGCTCATTACTCTGAAGTGTCACTGCTTCTAGGCCCTTTAAGAGTTAGGAAATGTATAAAATCTATGCCATGGATATAGTCACATGTATATTTCTTAATCTGTCTGTCTACATTTATATTAAAAGCCATGAATTTATACTGACATCTCTTATTCCAATCCAACATTACAGGGTATATTTTAGCCTGCCTCCTTTCTTTATAATGTCTTTCTCCAACAGTGAGAAACTTGGCTCTTATTATCTACAATGTATGTACTTAGTTGTTCAATTCTAATGTACATGTAAAGGTAGCTTCAGTAGTGCTAATTTATACCCCTGCAAGAAATCCTAGATTTCAGCACTAGATTACAGCACTTATGCACTTTTTTTTTTGTTGCTGTTGGCCTTTTTGTGCCCAGATATGATAGTTACAGTTACCTAGTTATTTCCTTCCTCACTTGCTTAAGCACGGTTCTTATTCATTCTTAATATGTTTACTTTCATTTGTTAGTATTTCTATTCCATTTTGGGTTCCCCACAACTCTTGGTTGGTTTTATCATTTATTTATTTGGGGTTATGTAAAGGGTATGTGAGGCATTATTATGATTCCAAGCTTCAGAGCTATACAGAAAGATATAATCAAAGAAATAGTACTGTACTTCATCCTTCTTTATTCCTTTCCCTTTAGGTAATCAGTCTTACTAGTTTTTGATTTATCTTTCTTGAATTTCTTTTGAACAAATTAGCAGATAACTATTTATTTTCCTATATCCTATCTTTCCTACATGATGAAGGGTAGCATGCTATGGATACTCTTTTGTGCTTGTTTTTTCCACTTTACAGTCTATCTTGGAAATCACTCCATATTAGTTCACAGTGCTCTTCTTCATTCTTTTCTTATATCTATTTAATATTCCACTGCATGACATGCTATAGTTTATTAAATCTCTCTCCTGTGGATGGAGATTTAGGTTCCTTCTAATACTTTGCAACTAAGAACAATATTGCAACTAATGAACTTTTGCATTCCCATCAGCAATGTATGAATGTACCTATTTTCCCACAGCCTTCCAAACAGAATGCATTGCCATATTCTCAAATTTCATGGAGTCTGGCAAGTGAGAAATGGCATCCGAGTGGTTTTAATTTGCAGACCTCTAGTTTTGAGTGAATTTAAACATTTAAAAATTTAATTTCATTTTTTATTTATTTTAGGGTGAATTTTCTCTTCGTGTATGTTTCTCATTTCTCTATTGAGTTTTGGTCCTTTCCCCTTCCTTAAATTTTAACAAAATCACTTGGCTATTGTGCTGAGGACAAGCTGTGGGACACTGATAGAAACAGAAAGATAGTTAGTTGATTATTCAATAATTTAGATGAGAGATCTAATGCAAGGTAACCACAGCAGAGGTGGTGAGCAATGGTCAGATTCCAGGTATAATGTGAATGTAAACCAAGAGAATTTCCTAAGAGACTTGTTGTAGGGCAAAAGATAAAGAGAAAAATTAAGAATGCCAAAGTATTTCCACCTGATCAAGTGTAAGTCTGGACTTGTCATTAACTAAGATACAGAAGATCTTGGTTGAGGCAAATTTTGTGTGGGTAATAACCAGAAGCTGATTTTGGCCTGTGTTGATTTTGAGATGCCCATTAGACTTCCAAGTAGAAATGTCAAGAAAGCAATTGGATATACAAGAGGAGTTCCTGAATATAGATGGTATTTTGATCCATGAGAACAAGGTAAGATCATATAGATATAAAATAAAAGACATAAGGATTGAGCTCTAAATAACTCCAACATTAAGAGGTCATGGAGAAGGAAAGGAACTAGCCAAAGAGACTAAGCAGCAGCAGTTGTGGAAGGCAGGGTGCTGCCTAATGAAAGGCCTCAAAATGCTTTAAGAATCAAATGGACCCAATAATACAGCTCTCAGTCTGTTAAAATATCCAGGATGCTTGCACTTAACTTGGAAACATAACGTATCAGGGAGTGCCAGCAACATGGCCGAATGAATAACTAACTACAGCTCTGGTGCGCAGCTCCCAGCGATACCAACACAGATGGTGGGTGATCTCTGCATTTCCAACTGAGGTGCCTGGTTCAACTCATTGGGACTGGTTGGACAGTGGGTACAGCTGAAGGAGGGTGAGCCAAAGCAGGATGGGGTGTCACCTCACCTGGGAAGTGCAAGGGGTCAGGGACTCCCTCTCCTAGCCAAGGAAGCCATTAGGGACTGTCCCCTGCACTCTGGCCCAGATAATGTGCTTTCCCACAGTCTTCACAACCTGCAGACCAAGAGACTCCCTCTGGTGCGAACAACACCAGGGCCCTGGGTTTTCAACACAAAATTGGGCAGCCATTTGGCAAGACACTGAGCTAGCCTCAACCCCAGTGGTGCCTGGAGCACCAGTGAGACAGAACTTTTCACTCCACTGGAAAGGAGTCTGAAGCCAGGGGGCCAAGTGATCTGGCTCGGCGGGTCCCACCCCCACAAAGATCAGTAAGCTAATACCTACTGGCTTGAAATTCTCACAGCCAGCACAGCAGTCTGAGCTTGACCTGGTACCTCAAGCTTGGTGGGGGGAGGGGCATCTGCCATTGCTGAGGCTTGAGTAGGCGGTTTTAACATCACAGTATAAACAAAATCACTGGAAGTTCGAACTGTATGGAGCCCACAGCAGCTCAGCAAGGCCTCTGCAGGCTGACTGTGTCACTAGACTCCCTCCTTGCTGGGCAGGGCATCTCTGAAAAAAGGCAGCAGCCCATCAGGGACTTATAACTAAAGCCCCCAACTTCCTGGGACAAAGCACCTAGGAAAAGGGGTGGTTGTGGGTACTGTCTTAGCAGACTTAAATGTCCCTGCCTGGCAGCTCTGAAGAGAGCAGTGGATCTCCTAGCACAGTGTTTAAGCTCTGATAAGGGACAGACCGCCTCCTCAAGTGGCTCCCTGACCCCCATGTATCCTGACTTCCCAGTAGGGGCTGACAGACACCTCATACAGGAGAGCTCTGGCTGGCAACTGGTGGGTACCCTTCTAGGATGAAGCTTCCAGAGGAAGGAATAAGCAGCAATCTTTTGCTGTTCTGCAGTGATTCCCAGGCAAGCAGCGTCTGGAGTGGACCTCCAGTAAACTCTAGCAGACCTGCAGCAGAGGGGTCTGACTGTTAGAAGGAAAACTAACAGAAAGAAATAGTTTCAACATCAACAAAAAGGAGACCCCAATATCAACTCAGAGACCCCATCCAAAGGTCACTGGCTTCAAAGCCCAAAAATAGATAAATCCATGAAAATAGGAAGACACCAGCACAAAAAGGCTGAAAATTCCAAAAACCAGAACACTTCTTCTCCAAGGGATCACAACTCCTCACAAGCAAGGAAACAAAACTGGACAGAAAATGAGTTTAACGAATTAAAAGAAGCAGGCTGCAGAAGGTGGATAACAAACTTCTCAGAGCTAAAGTAGCATGTTCTAACCCAATGTAAGAAAGCTAAGAACATTAAAAAAAGGTTAGATGAAATGCTAACTAGAATAACTAGTGTAGAGAAGAACATAAACAACATGATGAAGCTGGAAAACATAGCACAAGAACTTCATGAAGCAAACACAAGTTTCAATAGCCAAATTGATCAAGCAGAATAAAGGATATCAGAGATTGAAGATCAACTCAGTGAAATAAAGCAAGAAGGCAAAATGAGAGAAAAAAGAGTGAAAATATATGAATAAAGCCTCCAAGAAATATGGGATTACATTAAAAGACCAAATCTACGTTTGATTGGTGTGCCTGAAAGTGATGGGGAGAATAAAACCAAGTTGGAAAACACTCTTCAGGATACTGTCCAGGAGAACATCCCTAACCTAGCAAGGCAGGCCAACATTCAAATCCAGGAAATACAGAGAACACCACAAAGATACTCCTCAAGAAGAGCAACCCCAAGACACATAATCGTCAGATTCCCCATGGTTGAAATGAAGGAAAAAATGCTAAGGGCAGCCAGAGAGAAAGGTCGGGTTACCCAAAAAGGGAAACCCATCAGACTCACAGCAGATCTCTCAGCAGAAACCCTAAGGCCAGAAGAGAGTTAGGGCCAATATTCAACATTCTCAAAAAAAAAAAAAAAAAAAAAATTTCAACCCAGAATTTCATATCCAGCCAGACTAAGCTTCATAAGCGAAGGATAAATAAAATCCTTTACAGACAAGCAACTGCTACTGCTGAGAGATTTCTGTCACCACCAGGCCTGCCTTACAATAACTCCTGAAGGAAGCACTAAACATGGACAGGAACAACTGGTACCAGCCACTGCAAAAACATACCCAATTGTAAAGACCATCGACGCTATGAAGAAACTACATCAACAGGTGAAATAACCAGCTAGTACCATAATTGCAGGATCAAATTCACACATAACAATATTAACCTTAAATGTAAATGACTAAATGCCCCAATTAAAAGACACAGACTGACAAATTGGATAGAGTCAAGACCCACTGGTGTGCTATATTCAGGAGACCTATCTCATGTGCAAAGACACACATAGGCTCAAAATCAAGGGATGGAGGAATATTTACCAAACAAATGGAAAGAAAAAAGAAAGCAGGGGTTGCAATCCTAGCCTCTGATAAAAGAGACTTTAAACCAACGAAGATCAAAAAAGACAAAGAAGGGCATTACATAATGGTAAAAGGATCAATGCAACAAGAGCTATCTATCGTAAATATATATGCACCCAATACAGGAGCACCCAGATTCATAAAGCAAGTTCTTAGAGACCCACAAAGAGACTTAGACTCCCACACAAAAACAATGGGAGCCTTTAACACTCCACTGTCAATATTAGACAGATCAATGAGAGAAAAATAACAAGGATATCCAGGACTTAAACACAGATCTGGACCAAACAGACCTAATAGACATCTACAGAACTCTCCACGCCAAATCCACAGAATATACATTCTTCTCAGCACCACATTGCACTTACTCTAAAATTCACATAATTGGAAATAACTCCTCAGCAAATGCAATAGAATGGAAATCATAACAAACAGTCTATCAGACCATAGTGCAATCAAATTAGAACTCAGGGTTAAGAAACTTACTCAAAACCACACAATTACATGGAAACTGAATAACCTGCTCCTGAATGACTAAATGGATAAATAATGAAATGAAGGCAGGAATAAAAATGTTATTTGAAACCAATGAGAACAAAGACGCAGTATACCAGAATCTCTGGGACATATTTAAAGCACTGTGTAAAGGGAAATTTATACTAAATGCCCACAAGATAAAGCAGGAAAGATCTAAAATCAATGGCCTAACATCAAAATTAAAAGAACTAGAGGAGCGAGAACAAACAAATTCAAAAGCTAGCAGAAGACAAGAAATAACTAAGATCAGAGCAGAACTGAAGGAGATAGAGACATAAAAAAAATCCCTCAAAAAATCAATGAATCCAAGAGCGGTTTTTTTGGAAAGATCAACAGAATAGATAGACTGCTAGCCAGACTAATAAAGAAAAGAGAAGAATAAAATAGATGCTATAAAAAATGTTAAAGGAGATATCACCACCAACCCCACAGAAATACAAACTATCATCAGAGAATACTATAAACACCTCTATGCAAATAAACCAGAAAATCTAGAAGAAATGGATAAATTCCTGGACATTTACACCCTCCCAAGACTAAAACAGGAAGAAGTCAAATCCCTAAATAGACCAATAATAAGGTCTGAAATTGAAGCAACAATTAATAGCCTACCAACCAAAAAAACTCCAGGACCAGATGGGTTCATAGCCGAATTCTACCAGAGGTACAAAGAGGAGTTGGTATCATTTTTTCTGAAACTGTTCTAAACAATCGAGAAAGAGGGAATCCTCCCTAACTCATTTTATGAGGCTGACATCATCCTGATACCAAAACTTGACGAGACACAATAAAAAAAGAAAATTTCAGGTCAATATCCCTGATCAACATAGATGCAAAAATTCTCAATAAAATACTGGCAAACCAAATCCAACAGCACATCAAAAAGCTTATCCATCACAATCAGGTCATCTTCATCCCTGGGATGCAAAGCTGGTTCAATATATACAAATTAATAAACAAATCACATAAACAGAACCAAAGACAAAAACCACATGAGTATCTCAATAGATGCAGAGAAGGTCTTCAACAAAATTCAACAGCCCTTTATGCTAAAAATTCTCAATAAACTAGATATAATGGAACATATCTCAAAATAATAAGAGCTATTTATGACAAACCCACAGCCAATATCATACTGAATGGGCAAAAAAATGGAAGCATTCCCTTTGAAAACTAGCACAAGACAAGGATGTTCTCTCTCACCACTCCTATTCAACATAGTATTGGAAGTTCTGGCTAGGGCAATCAGGCAAGAAAAACAAATAAAGCATACTAAATTAGGAAAAGAGGATGTTAAATTGTCTCTTTTTGGAGATGACATGATTGTAAGTTTAGAAGATCCCATCGTCTCAGCCCAAAATCTCCTTAAGCTGATAAGGAACTTCAGCAAAGTCTCAGGATACAAAGTCAATGTGCAAAACTCACAAGTATTTCTATACACTAATAACAGACAGAGAGCCAAATCATGAGTGAACTCCCATTCTCAATTGCTGCAAAGAGAATAAAATACCTAGGAATGCAACTAACAGGGGATGTGAAGGACCTCTTCAAAGAGAACTACAAACCACTGCTCAAGGAAATAAGAGAGGACACAAACAGATGGAAAAACATTCCATGTTCATGGTTAGGAAGAATCAGTATCATGAAACTGCCCAAAGTAATTTATAGATTCAATGCTATCGGCAGCAAGCTACCATTGACTTTCTTCACAGAATTGGAAAAAAAACACCATAAATTTTATATGGAACCAAAAATGAGCCTGCATAGCCAAGACAATCCTAAGCAAAAAAACAAACCCGGAGGCACCACACTACCTAACTTCAAACTATACTACAAGGCTACAGTAATCAAAACAGCATGGTACTGGTACCAAAACAGAGATATAGACCAATAGAACAGAACAGAGGACTCAGAAATAATGCCACATGAAAGATGGCCGATTACTAGCAGCTCAGGATTGCAGCTCCCAGTAAAAGCGCAGAGAGCCAGTGGACACCACACTTACCGATACATTTTTTGTTGCCCACGGACCAGGACATTCCCAGCGGAGGAGCCCCACGAGTCGCCAGCATGACCCTTTCAGCTGGCGCGGCTTTTTTTGCCGGTGCCTCAGCTCGGTGGCTCTTGGTGCGGAGTAAACAGGACTGAGTCTCCTTTTGGATGATGTTTGGAGCTCTGTGAAGGCAGAGCAGTCCATCCAGCTGATTGAAAAAGGGACTGAAGAGGGAAGTCAGACCGGAGACCCCCGGGCAGAAAAGCACCACGAATTTCAATGCTGCTGTTTTAGCTAGCGTTGTGGGTCGCCACAGTGAAAATTACATAGATTCTAGAGCTGGGAATTAACAAGCTGGATGTCCACTCAGAGACCTAATCTGAAAGTTGGTAATTACAAAGACGACAGATGGATAAAACCATAAAAATGCCAAGAAGCCACCGTAAAAAAACTGAGAACACTCAAAATCAGAAAGTCTCTCCTTCTACAGAGGACACTAGTGCCTCATCAGTAATGGAACAAGGCTTGATGGAAAATGCGTGTGAAGAATCATCAGAATTAGGCTTCAGAAGGTGGATAATAAGAAACTTCTGTGAGCTAAAAGAATATGTTCTAAACCAATACAAAGAAACTAATAACTTTGAAAAAAGGTTTGACGAAATGCTAACGAGAATGGACAATTTAGAGAAGAACATAAACGAATTAATGGAGCTGAAAAACACAATACGAGAAATTGTGAATTATGCACAAGTTTTAACAATCGAATTGATCAAGTAGAAGAAAGGATATTAGAGGTCGAAGACCAACTTAATGAAATGAAACAAGAAGACAAGATCAGAGAAAAAAGCGTAAAAAGGAATGAACAAAATCTCCAAGAAATATGGGACTATGTGAAAAGACCTAATTTATGCTCAATAGTTATACCTGAAAGTGACGAAGAGAATGAATTCAAGTTGGAAAATATTTTTTAGGATATTATCCTGGAAAATTTTCCTAAACTAGCAAGGCCTGACAATACTCAACTTCAGGCAATACAGAGAACCCCACAAAGATATTCCTCAAGAAGACCAACCCCAAGACACATAATTGTCAGATTTAATCAGATTGAAATAAAGTAGAAAATACTAAGGGCAGCCAGAGAGAAAGGCCAGGTTACCCATAAAGGGAAGCCTATCAGACTCACAGCAGATCTCTCAGTAGAAACTCTACAAGCCAGAAGAGAGTGGGGGTTAATATTTAACATCCTTAAAGAAAAAAACTTTCAACCCAGAATCACATATCCAGTCAAACTAAGTTTTACAAGCCAAAGAAGAATAAAATTTTTTGCGAACAAGCAAGAACTCAGAGACTTCATTACCACCAGGCCTGTTTTGCAGCAACTTCTGAAAGAAGCACTATATACAGAAACGAACAACCAGCATCAGTTATCCTAAAAACTTATCAAAAAGTAAAGAATAATACAACAATGAAGAATTTACATAAACTAATGGGCAAACAGCTAGTTAGCCTTAAATAACAGTATTTAATT
>PVKP010003263.1:61969-110978 GCA_004027715.1 Plecturocebus donacophilus
AAAAAAAAAATGCCACACATCTACAACAATCTGATCTTTGACGAACCTCACAAAAACAAGCAATGGGGAAGGGATTCCCTATTTAATAAATGGTGTTGGGAAAACGGGCTAGCCATGTGCAGAAAGCTGAAACTGGACCCCTTCCTTACACCTTACACACAAATTAACTCCAGATGGATTAAAGATTTAAAGGTAAGACCTAAAACCATAAAAACCTTAGAAGAAAACCTAGGCAATACCATTCAGGACATAGGCATGGGAAAGGACATCATGACTAAAACACCAAAAGCAGTGGCAACAAAAGCCACAATAAACAAATGGGATCTAATTAAACTAAAGAGCTTCTGCACAGCAAAGGAAACTATCATCAGAATGAACAGGCAACCTACAGAATGGGAGAACATTTGTGCAATCTACCCATCTGACAAAGGGCTAATATCCAGAATCTACATAAACTTAAACAAATTTACAAGAAAAAAGCAAATAACCCCATCAAAAAGTGGGCAAAGGATTAAGAACAGACACTTCTCCAAAGGTAACATTTATGCAGCCAACAAACATGAAAAAAAGCTCATTTTCACTAGTCGTTAGAGAAATGCAAATCAAAACCACAATGAGATTCCATCTCATGCCAGTTACAATAGTGATCATTAAAATGTCAGGAAACAACAGATGCTGGAGAGGATGTGGAAAAATACAAATGCTTTTACATTGTTGGTGCGAGTATAAATTTAGATCAGCCATTGTGGAAGACAGTATGGTGATTCCTCAAGGATCTAGAATCAGAAATACCATTTGACCCAGCAATCCCATTACTGGGTATACATCCAAAGGATTATAAATCAATCTATTATAAAGACACATGCACATGTATGTTTATCACAGCATTGTTCACAATAGCAAAGACTTGGAACCAACCCAAATGTCCATCGATGATAGTCTGGATAGAGAAAACGTGGCACACATACACTATGGGATACTATGCAGCAATAAAAAAGAATGAGTTGTTCATGTCCTTTGCAGGGACATGGATGTAGCTGAAACCATCATTCTCAGCAAACTGACACAAGAACAGAAAACCAAACACCACATGTTCTCACTCACAAGTGGGAGTTGAACAATGAGAACTCATGGACACAGGGAGGGGAACATCACACACTGGGGCCTGTCAGGGGGTTGGGGTCTAGGGGAGGGAGAGCATTAGGAGAAATACCTAATACCTAATGTAGATGACTGGGTGATGGATGCAGCAAACCACCATGGCATGTGTATAACTATGTAACAAACCTGAATGTTCTGCACATGTACCCTAGAACTTAAAGTATAATTTTTTTTAAAAAAAGCAGTCAACAAGATATAAGGAAAACAAAAGATTATCATGTCCCTGAAGCAGAGTGAAGAACAAATTGCAATGAATACAAAATGATCAAAAGTGTCAAATGCTGTTGACAGGTCAAGTAAGAGATAGACTAAGAATTGACTATTAGATTTAGCAATATGATAGTTACTGCAGATATTGATAACAGCAGCTTTAGAGCGCTCTTGCAGAAAAGACAGAACTCTAATTTGACTGAATTTCAGAATAAGGTTAAGAGACCAGCAGTATTAGACAAATTATGGAGAATATTGTTGTAAAGGATTCAAGCCACATTTCGGTATCATGAAACACAACATCAGAAAAAAATATATAGGTGTTTGATGACTTTCGTGAACAGCAAAGCTTTAATAAGGAACAAAAAGTAGGCTACATTTTAAAAAATGATAGATGCAATATATCTATTAGGATATTAGTTGAATTTATTTTACTTAACCACTGATCAGATGCTTACTACGTGTCAGGCATTATTCCAAGTATTTATAAATGTAACTAATTTAATCTTCTTCTAGTCTTTAAAATTAACTAAAATCATTTTTTTTAAAAAAGGAACCCACAATTTTTTTCTTTTCTGCTCATACTAACTCCCTAAGTGCTTAGTTAGACCTTCTAGGTGTCTAGATATCGGGCCTTCTTTCTGTTCTTCATATATGCCATACTCTCTTGTGCCTTAGAACATTTAAATTTGCTGTTTCCCCTGCTGGGAAAGTTATTTCATCCCTCTTAGCCCTTTTATTTAATTCCTGCTTTTCCTTCAGATCTCAGTCCAACCATCATTTTTGAGGCAAAAATTTCAACCTCTTTACCTAAAGACAGGTAAAGAGGGCTACAATAGCATATTATAGAAATTTAAAGAGCTGTGCTTAATCCAATTTGCTCACCTTGAATCTCTAGCCCT
Organism: Plecturocebus donacophilus; assembly: GCA_004027715.1. Lineage (NCBI taxonomy): Eukaryota > Metazoa > Chordata > Mammalia > Primates > Pitheciidae > Plecturocebus > Plecturocebus donacophilus. The sequence continues at coordinate 64,243 of PVKP010003263.1, forward strand.
CAGATAGTGGTTTTTATTTTCCATGAAATGAAGAAACATTGAAAGATAATGTGGAATGGCTTAAGTTATGTTTTAAAAGATTACTCTGGTTGCTGCACTGAGAGCAAAGTAGGGGCACAAAACTAAAATAAGAAAGATAATTTATGAGGTTACCAACAATCCAATTCAAGGCCAATGACAGCACTGGAGATAAAACGTGGTCATATTTGGGAGATTTTGAAAGCAGAACCAACAAAATTTGTATTGGGTGTGAGGTGTGAGAGCAAGGAATAAAGCATGACTTTAAGATATTGGCTTGAGGCCGGGCGCGGTGGCTCACGCCTGTAATCCTAGCACTTTGGGAGGCCGAGGTGGGTGGATCACCTGAGGTCAGGAGTTCAAGACCAGCCTGGCCACCATGGTGAAACCCCATCCTGGGAAAAAAAAAAAAAAAAGATACTGGCTTGAGCAACTGGTAGGATGGGGTTGTCATCAGCTAAAATGAGAAAACCTTTGGGTGAAGCTAGTTTGAGGAAGAGCAAGATTTCTGTCTTGAATGTAAGTTTGACATGTCCATTTTAGACATCCAATAGAGATATTAAATAGACAGAGATATTCAAGACAGCCTGGGAATAAAATATAAAAAACTGCAAGTTGTCTGCACATTGATGGTACTTAAAGCTATGAAACTGGATGAGATTACAAAGAGAGTGAGTATAAGCAAAGAGGCAAACCATGGACTGAGCCCAGGGTGTTTTAATGTGAAGATATTAGGGAGAAGAGAAGGGATCATCAGCAAGGAGACTGAGAATGAGTAGTCAATGAGGCAGAAGTGTGGTTTTTCAGAAGTGAACTGAAAGTAAGTGTATCAAGGAAAAAAGGAGTCAGAACAGCTGGTCTCTAAATCAGTATCATTAAAAGTTTTAAAAACAAAACTGTGCTCACTTAAAAGTTCTACAGGGCTTAACAGCTAGATAAGACACATAAACCTAGATTTAACACCTTTTAGAAAAACCAGTGGTAAAGATATTTTGAGGTCAAAGTGGTAAATTTAGCTTTAGTATTAGAGAGAAAACACTGAAAGGAAAAGCTGAAGACTGCTGTCTCCATTTTTTTTTGAGATAGGGTCTCACTCTGTCAGCCAGACTGAAATGCAGTAGCATGATCACAGTTCACTGCAGCCTTGACCCCCTGGGCTCAAGTGATCCTCCTGCCTCAGCCTCCCAAGTAGCTGGGACTATACGCACATGCCACCACACCTGGCTAAAATTTTGGCGGAGACTGGGTCTCCTGCCATGGCCCAGCCTGGTCTTGAACTCCTGGCCTCAAGTGATCCTCTTGCCTCAAGACTTCCAAAGTGTTAGGATTACAGGTGTGAGTCATGCCACGTCAATTCTTGACTTTAAAACCAAGATTCAGAATAGTGTAAATAAGGACCTCATTTTGGTAAAAAAATATAGGTATATATGAGGCACACAGCATGAACAGAAAAAAGGATATATATTAGTTAGTGGTAAACTCTGGATGCAAGTATGAATTTCTAATTTTTAACATTTCACTTGATATATTTTTAATTTTTAATATTTCACCTACCTTTCCCTCTCTTCCTTTTTCTCTCTTTTCTCTCTCCTTCTCTTCTTTTCTGTATTTGAGACAGAGTCTCACTCTGCTGCCCAGGCTGGAGTGCAATGGCATGAACTCTGCTCACTGCAACCTCCACCTGCCAAGTTCAAGCGATTCTCCTGCCTCAGTCTTCCCAGTAGCCAAGATTACAGGTGCATACAACCATGCCCAGCTAATTTTTGTATTTCTCATAGAGACAGGGTTTCGCCATGTTGGCCAGGCTGGTCTCAAATTCCTTACCTCAGGTGACCCGCCCACCTCAGCTTTTCAAAGTGCTGGGATTATAGGTGTGAGCCACCATGCCTGGCCTATATTTTCTAATTTTCTACACTTGCACTGGTTCTATGATAAAATCTTTATTTTTCAAAGGAAGTGATGATTCATGAAATTACATTCTGCTGATAAATCAAGACGACAATTGACCACTGAATCTAGTAATATGGAAGTCACTGGTGACCTTGACAATATCTGTTTAAGTAGTGTAGGGAGAGAAAAACCTGACTGGGATAGTTTGGCAGCTTTTCAAACCATAAACAGTTATTGTATGACCCAGCAATTAGAGGCCTAGGTATATACCCAAGAGAATGGAAAATATATACCCATTTAAAAAACTTGTACACAAATATACACAGCAACATTATCTGTAGTTGCCAAAAGTGTAAACAACCCAAACGTTCATAATGAATGGGTAAAGTGTGGTACGTCCATGATGGAATATTATTCAGCAATAAATAATGAAGTATTGATAAATGCTACAACATGGATAAACCTTGAAACATTAGGCTAAGTAAGACACCAATCACAAAGGAAAACATATTGAATGACTCCATAGATATGAAGTGTTCACAACAGGCAATTCCATAAAGACAGAAAACTTTTTAGTGGTTGCCTATGGGAGAGGGATTAGGGAATGACTGCTAATGGGTATAAAGTTTGTTTGGGGGATATTTAGAATATTTTGAAAATGTTCTAAAATTATAGTGTTAATGTTGGGGAAAATGGGGGAAGGGCTTACAGAGTGCCTACATAAAATGTTACAAGTACTGGGAACAATAACTGCCACAAACTGTGTCAGGCCTCTAGGGAGGCAAACTTCCCTAAGCCTCCATGTTCCAGGTACAGAGTGACCTTGATTCTGTTAGAGTACACAAAATGCTTAAGGACTTAAAACCCCCTTGTTACAAGTAACCAGACTTGTAACAGGCTGGTTGTGAGACTCACTCCCTCCAGCTGCACCTAGAATGCAATCTATAGATAACCACACCTTCTTGTTTTGTGAAACTCCCAAACCGCCCCTGTTATCAATCTTTAGAATGATGCACCAGTTCCAGCTCACTGATTCGGTTCTGGCTGACTCACCCCACCGTCCCGTCATCCTCTCCCCAACATCACTCCACCACTTACCCTATAGATCAAAGTGATTGTAACCAATAAATACTGTGGAGAAACTAAGCTCGGGGCCTTCACTGCCTCCATTACAAGTGATGCCCCCTGGTCCCACTTTCATTCTTCATCTTTTTCTCATTCCTTTGTCACCACCAAACTCGGAGTACCTAAGGGTAGGGTATGGGGGCTGGCTCCCTACATGTTAATAGCTGTACAACTCTGTAAATATAACAAAAACCAGTGAACTGTATACTTTAAAAAGCTGGATTTTACAATACATGAATTATATCACAAAACAGCTGTTACCAAAAGATAAAGTGAAGTCTAGCTGATGTGTATGTTTGTTTCATTCCTTTTCATATTTTGATTTACTATTTTCTTTTGTTGCCATTGTACAGATTTTTTTTTCTTTAAACTCTCTTACTTTCAGAGATTTTCTGATTATTTATTTATTTATTGAGACTGAGTGTGGCTCTGTTTCTCAGGCTGGAGTGCAGTGGCATGATCTCGGTTCACTGCAACCTCCGCCTGCCGGGTTCAAGCAATTCTCCTGCCTTGGCCTCCTGAGTAGGCAGGATTACAGGTGTCCTCCACTGTGTCCGGCTAATTTTTGTATTTTTTTTTTTTTTTTTTTTAATTTTTGTATTTTTAGTAGAGACAGGGTTTTGCCATGTTGGCCAGGCTGGTCTCAAACTCCTGACCTCAGGTGATCCGCCACATTCAGCTTCCCAAAATGCTGGGATTATAGGCATAAGCCCACACCTGGTCTTATCATTTTTTAATAACCTTATTCACCTCCTCCTTTCTCTTTTTTAAAGAGACAGGGTCGCACTGTGTTGCCCAGGCTACACTCAAAACTCCTGGGGTCAAGCAATCCTCCCACTTCAGACTCCTGAGTAGCAGGAACTAAACACATGCCACCACGCTCAGCTAACTCCTCATCCTTAATCCCCAACCCTACACCCCTCCCAAACTTTCCCAAATCAAAAAATTAAACAGAGAAAATACACTTAAAAGTTTAAAAAATACTAAACATGACAACTGTTCCAAGATCTACTTTTTACACAGTCTCAGTAACATATGTACATACTCAAAAAAAAAAAAAAAAAAAAAAAAAAAAAAAAAAAAAAAAAAAAAAAAAAAAAAAAAAAAAGCAGCATTTGCCTGGGAACAATACATCACTATAAGCAAACAAAACATCGAATAGCCTGAATTCTAAACTACAGTTTGGATTACATAAAATTACATTGTAAAGTTACAAATGTTGCTCATTCTTGAGAAATGTTTGAATGCTTAAGTAATGTTGCCATAACCCATATTATTTCACGACATTAAAAAAAATAATAACAATGGTGACACAGGTATCATCATTTTAAGGGTAAAGAGATCAAGCAGGTACATATACAAATCCATTGGAAAAGCTAAGTTTGGAGCTGATTTCCTCTCTTGGATTGTAACATTTCAGTAATACACAGTCATTATCTACTGATGGAATGCCTGAGCAATTTAGGTAAAGATACAAACGATAACAAAAACCCTGCCCAAATATTCAAACTTGGAGAATCCTAGTTAAAATAGAAAAATATAAAATTTCTCCTTCCAAAAAAAGGTATCTAAGACAAAGGTTTAGATACCCCATGTAAATTACTCACAAGTTTTATGTGAATCAATCTTTTCTGTATTCCTTAAAGTTCTATAATCAACTGATGAAAAAACAAGGTTCAGATTCAAAGACACCTTCAGAACACATCTACAATTAACTTTAAGTACAGGAGATTTTATTTTTGGTGCATCTTCTTACGCATTTCTTCAAGAGCTGCTTCTTTCTCCCTCAGAACCTGCTTAAGCCTTCTTATTTTTTCATCTCGAATGGTTTCTTCTAACTCTGGTGGTGTCACTGGGAAAATATCTTCAGTATAGTTTTTATTGAAGAAATTACTTTGTTCATAAGCTGCGTTTGAATTCAATGTGCCTTTCTCTTGTTTCTCATGGGTATAGTACTCTATCTCAGTTCTCTTTTCTTGTCTGGTTTTGCTGCGACTTGTGAGAGTGTTACGTTGTGACACATCTGAAGCTGGTAAAATACTGCTTAGGGATTGAGAACTGGTGACACTAGCTCCTCCATTTATGTTTGTGTTATAAGCATTCTCTGTTTTTCTCTTCTTTATGTGATCCATCTTCTTAACAGTTTTTTCTTTTCTTTTCTTATCAAAATTCTGCTGTGATGTTAAATAACATTCCAAAACAAAAACAAAATTTTATTGCTAAATTCACGGGATATTGTCAAATTTAACAACATTTGCAGAAACAAATATTTAGCTATTATAATTAACAAAATTTACAGAGGACAACTACAGAAAGAAAGAAACATTTCCTACTGTATGGTACCAAAATGTCTTAATCATATTCAGTAAGAAGTTGTTGCCTAATTCACGGTCAAGTTTAGAAGTCATACTGATCTACCACAGAAATATTCTAACACTTGTGAAGCACTTGAGAAATGTAATTGATTTAGTTTTTGCTTTTCCTTTACACAGCAGGCACATGTGGAGGATTTTCATTAGAAAAGGTTTACTAGTCTTAATGACATTCATACGTGAAATGACATTAGGCAAAGTTATAGACATTTATCATTATTAGCTAAATAAGTTGCTTAAAATATAAGTATTAAGAACATATTCATGCTTATATCTTCCATGACATTTGAATTATTTCCTTTAGATAGAATCCTCAAAGTAGGACGACCAGTTAAAAAGCTATGGACATTTTCTTATAATGGAAAAAAAAAGCAGGTGAAAAAAAAAACAATTAAAACACATCTTTAACTGTGGATACATTTTTACCTGTGCATATATGGTTCTTTTAAATATCATTTTGGTACAATATATATATTTGCAAAACCAGTAACAACCAACATTTATACTAATGCACAAGGCTAAAAACCAAATCAAGAAATTTAATATTCATGCATCACTTGTACTACCTATGAAGAACACACTGAAATGTATTACCCACCTGTTTTCTCTCTCCTTCCTTCACCATAAACTCTGTCTCTTTGTAAGTACCACTCTTTACCAAACTGCTAAAGGAATCAAAACCTTCTCCAGAGGTCAAATGGTCAGGAATTCGAGTAAGGCACACTTTCAAATCTTTAGTAAGGCCAAATGTCTTTTTAAATTCAGCATCACTCTTCAGATGTGATGCCTTATTACTTCTTCCTTGAGAATCTTTCTTGTCATTTCTTCCTTGGGTACCTTTTTCTGGTGTTGATGCCATCTCATTATGGATCTGGAATTAGGAAAAGAACACATACAAACAATACTGCTAATTATTCAAGTTACTTTATTAAACAAGCAACCAAGTGATTACTGCATCTTACATAAAAGAACACATCATGCTTTAAAATCCTAAAGGATTGGTTTATATTATCCTTGCCTTACCACCCAAACTCAAAAAACTGAATATAAGTACAAACTTAAAATATCCTCCCCCTATAATTTCTCATTTAATTTGTTGAACTAGAAAGGTAATGAGTAGTCAATTCTCAAACAACTGAAATGAGAATACAGACTAATGACAACATTAAAATAACATATATGACATTATTTAGAAATTGTAGTCTTCTGGAAAAATCACACATGCTTTTATCAATCTTGTATTTAACAATCAGAATTTACCTCCTTACATCTCTGGAGTTCAATGACTCCTGTACTGAAAGGGAGAAATGCTGACATTATTAAGTAGACCTCTAAGTAAGCAAGGAAAAGGTGGGTACAAATATCTAGTAAGCACACAGACACACAAACCTTAAGTCGAACATAAAGGTAACTATGTAGACATGTTGAGTAGTTGAGGAGTCACAAAGAGCTAATAAAAAGGAAAAGGAAATTTGTCTACCAAAAAATAATAATCAACCCATCAAAGATGCTGATAAAATCTTATTTTCAAAAATTACTGAAAGGTACCAATTAGCCCTATCTCACCTTTTCCATGGTATACCACCAGCACCACACACACACACATAACCCCAAAACCAACTCTTTTACATGTACATTGATCTCTTCATATACTAAAAAAGCTATTAAATATGAATATACATACATGTGTATATATACATATACTCACACATTTTTACTAAACTTTGAATTCACATTATCCTTCTCCAACTCTTCTAAGCCTTATTTTTATTACTCTGTGATATTCTTGTTTACATCGCTTTAAAGAATTGGCATGCCAAGTGATTCAAGAGAAAGATTAATTGTACTCCTTCTCAAATTTGCTCAGATGGAAGTTTTGACTTAATTACATACTCATATATGTATAGTCTGTGTGTGACGGGTTGGCGGAGGGAGAGAGATATCATAGATAACCTTGAGAATTAAGAAAACAAACTTTTCTATATAGATACATAAAAAGAGCACCCTGACATGGGAAAATTACCTTTGGTTCTTGGTCTCTGAAAACACACTGTTGTGAAGTAACAGTTGTTGCATCAACAGAGGAACTTATTTTCTCTATGCTCTGGAGGATACTTCCTTTTCTGGGGGCATTGTGTCCTGTACTAAATCCATCTGGAAAGATTGGATTTGTTAATAAAGTCTTACTCTGTTTTAAGTAGTTACTGGATTGGTTCATATGTGGATTTGTGGTAGAAGGAGATGGTTTCTCCATTTTATTCTTCTCTGCCCTTACATTGGCCATGGAAGCAAGCTGGGTATTGGAAAGTGATTTTGTCTCCATCTGGGAAGATTTACTTTTAGCCAAAACCATATTTACAACCTCTCTGGATATTTCTGTGACTGGACTTGGACTCACTATCTGTAACGTGTCTTTTCTTAGTGGAGTATCAGGAGAAACAGATTTCTGTTGGTCAATTTGTGATGGCAGAACATCTGTCCCCTTTTTAGCCAACAGATAGATTTTCCCATTAAACATAACCAAAGCATTATCTTTAATAGGCATATTTTTGGATTGTGTCCCTCTAGGATCGATGGTGTTCAATGGCGGCATAGTTACAGTATTATCTCCCAAATTTTTCCTATCTACAAAAGTTTTAAAAATCTTTGAAGCCACATTATTTGAAGACTTAACTGGAACAAGAGATGGCGTACAAGGCTGCAGCTTATCTTGGAAAATCCATTTCACTGGAGCAGCTTGAGAATGCTGACCACCTTTCAATTGTGTCTCTGTAGCAACATTCTTTGGAATTTGTGTGGTATTTAGTATTACTGGCTTTGCTATTTCTGTAACAGGTTTTGGGTAAATGTTTTGAAAGTTCTTGGTGACTACATTTTTCACTGTATTTACAGGAGATACATAAATAACGGTTGGCATCTGAGAGGCCTCAACCATTCCTGAGGTACTGGTGGTGGCAGTTGCAAGTATCTTTTGCTGCACTGAAGGAGGCAATGATGACGCTGGTACAGATTTCACTTCAGCATGGGCTGGAATCTGTAAATGATGCCCAGAAGGCAAAACTGGAGACTTCACAGTCATTGGGAGACTCTGGGTATTAACTACAATAAAAGATGAGTCTTTTTGTGTTGAGGGAGGAACAGCAAATGTCTGCATGGTGAGTCCATCAATTTTCACACCATGACTCTGAACTTTAGACACTGATGAAGAAAAATTTTCAGTTCCCACAGAAGTAACTCTACCTTTTTCTGATGTATCTACTGTTCTTGTAAGAAAATAGTTTGAAGAACTGGCTGGCTGAAAAATGGGCAATTGAACTGATGCACTTGTGGAAGAGCTGGGAATCTGAGTCTGAAAAGTAACTCGAACTGGTTTTCCTGTATTCCCTTTCAAAGCATCAGACATGACTGAAGATTGAACTAGTGGTATAAGATTTCCAGAAGAATTAGGAATTGGAAGTAACTGCAGAAGATTTTTTCCATCCGAGCCAATCGTCTGAACTACTTGGTACATGCATCCTGAAACACTTAAAAGAACATTATGAGTAAATAAATACAACATACTACATGGTATATACATTTTATTTAAAAATAAGTATTTGTAAATATTATTTTTAAATATTAAAATATAATTAAAGTATATAATTTTCCATTTGAGTTTTCAAAGTGAAAAACTGCAAAACAAAGATTTTGAAGTAGAAGAAAGAATGATAAGAGTCAGCTTCTTACATGATTAGGCAACAGGTATGAGATAATAATGTTTATTCCTAAGACAAAAGTAGACATATCTAAGGTTTTGCCTTATATAAAATTATGCTACTAAAGTAGGCTCCTCTTAAATTATTAGCATCCTCCCTTCCCCCTTTCCCTGAGTTTTTTCCTCTTGTGCTCCTCCTCTACTCTAACTGAAGATTCTCATTCCCTCTCCCTTTACTCTTACTCCATTTCTCTCAGTCTTCCCCCACCAATCTATTCTGTCTTTTCCCTGTCATAACTCACAAGTTCTACTGTCAGCCATTCTTCTTTTGTTTAAGATATCTCTCATGGTGTTACCTTAGTTTGCCACATTTTTGTACTGCAGACTTCACTGAACTGCTGACATAGGAATCATTTTCTTCTGATTACTGTTTCAGCACATTTGAGGTTTAGTGCTAAATAGTCCTTGGTAAAGCAATTATATATAGTAGTCAACAGTCAATCACCTATCAATCCATACATATAATACCACTGCAATTTCAGCTGAATGGTTTTCAATCATCATGGTACAGGTTTGAAATAAATTTTGTTTAACTGAATCAATTCTGACCCCCATGCCTTGAATTATTTCTTGGTACAGATTGTCTGATCTTAAGAAAAGCAATATATACTAATCTCTGTTTGCATAATTAGTTATTTGGAGATGACTTGAATAAAGATATCTTACCTTATTTATATCTAAAACATCTTTCAGCTCCTGGAAATATTGAGCTTTCATGGGATTCAGGGTCATTATACACACAGTCACTCTACCTAGGTACTCTACCCCCAATCCAACTCTTCACATACCTCAAGTCTTGGCATAAATGATATATTTCTCAAGAGATACATTTTCTGACCACTCTAATCTGTCCTTCCTTCATAATTAATCTATAACATTAGACTTGTTAGCTTCCTTCATGATATATATCATAGATTGTTATCACATATTAGTATGTTTGCTTATCTACAGACTGTCTCTTATGTTAAATTCTAACAATACAAGTGCAGTGTCCATATCCTACAGACCTAGCATGGTCTTAGATAACTAAGATCAAATAAAGAAAAAAGTTCAAGGGCAAATAATAATGATAATAATTAGGTATGCTTTTACAACTCTCAGATATTAATAAAAATATCAGGTATTATTTTATTAATAAAAAACTCAGGTATTAATAGCAAGTTCAAGGGCAAATAATAATGATAATAATTAGGTATGTTTTAAAAACTTTCAGGTATTAATAAAAATCAACATCAAAAATTCTATGTATCCATGGAAATGCTGGAACTCAGGTTTACCTTTCTGCAGTTCAAATAACATTATTATATCCTTACAAAAATGTAAAGCAGTCTTTTGAACACTTGAGAGTGGGTCAAAATATTAAATTAACCTTTTGTTGTTGTTGTTGTTGTTGTTGAGACAGGGTCTGGCTCTGTCATCCAGCCTGGAGTGCAAATTTCAGTTCACTGCAACCTCCACCTCCTGGGATCAAGCCATCCTTCTACCTCAGCTTCCCAAGTAGCTGGGACTACAGGTGCATGCCACCACACCCAGCTGATGTTTTAATTTTTTATACAGGTAAAGTTTTGCTATGTTGCCCAAGCTGATCATACACCGACTTTTAATAAATTAAGAGTTAACTTCTAAAGAGAATAACTCCAAAGAAAAGGATGAGTTCTTGCTTTCAGGGCTTTAAGAGGAAAAATCCACCTTTATTACCTCCCTGCACCTCCAGAAAAGCACATTTGACCTGGATAAGAACATATTCAATATTAATTCATTACACAAAAATTTACCAATTATCTATTATAATGTAAGCACCAGGCTCATTAGGAAAAAAGGGTCAGTAAGCTGTAGCCTCTCAGCCTAATCTGGCCCACTCTATTTTTATGCATTCTTACATTTTAATCGATTTTTAAAAATCAAAAGGGTAACAATAGCCTCTGTAGTGGCTCCTCAGTCTTCTTTGCCAACTCATACGTTTGAATCAACTTTCAAATGTTGGGAGTTTACCAAAGTTTAGAAAGAATCCTTCTCTTCCTATTCTGTACTCTATTTCCTTAGATGCTTTCTTCTCAATGCATAACTTCAATTGAATTATCACTTACATATCAACAATTTCAAATATTTCTATCTGTGGCTTCTTTGAGATTTAGGCTTATACATCCAAATTTCCTTTTAACATTTTCATTCAGAATCTCAAATGTTCCTAAAATTCAACATGGTGAGCACATCTCTGTCCATCCTAATCCCCCAAATTCCATCTTCTCCAGGGTTTTCTTTGCTAAATAGCATCTCATCTACCTTAGATGCCTTAAGTCAGAATAGGTAAATCTTGCTTTCTTATTCCCTATATTCAATCATCACAAAATCCTGTTCAAACTGTCTCCTAAATTTCCTTTGATCTGTTCAGTTCCTTCCAAATCAACTTACCACTCTACTCGAAGCAAACATCTCTGGCTTAGAATACTACAATGCTTAATGACTGATTTTTTTTCTTCAATCATATCTTCTACCTTTCAATTTACTCAGCACACTAAAACTGATCTTTTCCTGCTTAAAACATTGCAGTGGCTTCCCATTATTCTTGAATCGTAGGAAGAAACCATTGCTTCTGGTGCAATGTAAGCCAAAAGAAGAGAGGATTTTAAGAAAATTGGGCAATTCTACTAAAAGTTTCTGAGATACCAAATAGGATGCAGATTAAAAATGTACACTGGAAATAGTGCTGTGAAGGTCACTGATGACTTTAAAAGAGCAGTGTGGCAGAGGAAAGAAGTTGCTAAGGAGTAGATATAAAAAAAGCAAGGAGACAACTCTTTTTAAACTTTGTCAAGAGGAAGAGAAAGACTGGAAGGCAGCTATAGGAAAAAATGCAATCAAAGAAAGGATCTTTCCTTTTTCTTTCTTTTTTTAAGGTCAGATAACCAGAACACACGTAAATACTCATTTGAGCCAGTCAAGGAAAGAAACTGGTGAAAAGGAAAAAGGAGGGATATGCAATGAGAAGGAGGTAGGAAATGGAAACCAGAGAGACAGGTGGAGGGACTGAACCTTAAAGAGTGCTACAGAGCTAGCTCCTTCCATTGAAACACTGGAGGAGAGGTTAGGTGCATTTTCAGCTAAACATAGCTTTGGTGTTAGAAGGCTTAAGTAATTCTCATTTAAAGGCTTTTATTTTCTTTACGAAAAATCGCATGACATCATCTGATAAAAGTAACAGAAAAAATATGGGAAGATTTGAGGAGAATCAAAGATTTGAAACAGTTTTTGTGAAGGAGTAAACTGACCACAGAAAACATCAGAGTTGCCAGGATGTGTTGATGGTACAAGAAGACAGGTAGTGGTTATGAATTTATAGTGGTGCTAATCTGTACTCTTGAGATTTTCCTTGTCACAACAAGTACAGACAAAGAGAAAGCACACTGAGTTCATTCAGGGTTGGGGTGGCATGAGAAAGGTACAACAAAAATCAAAGAAGACCAAAAGAATATAAGGTATTGATGAGTTATTAAAATGAAACAGAGAATCTAAACTGGATAGGAAGAAAATAAGAGAATAAAAGGCTAAAGTATAGGGATAAATAAAGGGATTATTGGTCTGTGGGGCCAGATAAAGTTAACAGTTACCATAGGAACAGTTAAACAAGTCAGCTAGAAATACAGGAATTGGCATTTAGAAAACAGAATGCATGAAACAATTTTGCAGATACAGCAACTTCATCTAATAATAAGGACTACAAAAGTAGATAGGTGCAACAGAACAGAGAGTAAGATTACTGGAGAAAAAAATTTCTGTAATAAAGGTGAGGTGACAAAAGAGATTATCTGTACAGATACTAAAATCACATAGGATTAGAAGGAAGACAGTGAGCCAGATGGTGAACTGAGTGTCAAGTTCAGTGACAGGAAGTTGGCAGATGGTGTTAACGAACCACAATTACGTGATATGCCATAAAGTTATCTTGAAGACTACTTTTTTTTGCAGTCCATTGTCTTTCCTGTTATTCTACTAAAACTTCATTCTCAAAGATTACTAAATATGTTCTCACAATTAAATCTGTCTTTACGTTCATTCTCTAGGTGCTCTCTGTTGCAACTAATTATTCTTCCATCTTGATCCTCTTTCCTATCACGGTTTCCACTGTGTACAATTTATTTCTCTTGACTTCCTTAATGTTCTCTTACTCATTTTCTACATTATAAGCATTCTACTGTAACTATCCCACCAAGTACAGTTCTTGACCCTGTTTTTCTCCTTTAAGACATTCTTCCTTAAAGACTGCAACAATTCTCATGGCTTCAACTATCTTTTTTGAAATAATGACTCCCATAGATATATCCTTTAATTCCTTTCCCCTACTGGAATTGACATCAGTTCTATATTCGTGATGTCTTACCATTTTCATTTTTAATACCAACATTTTAAATCCAGCAAGTTAAAATTACTCTCTGTTGAAAACTAGTAGTCTATCCTACCACTCAGTCATGTGGCAGCACCAATTATTTTCCACATCATATAGGTTTTAAATCATCTAGTGATCACTGATGTGTCTTTATCATCGTTTTTATTTACTTTAAATTCATCCACAGAACCTTGCACATGTCCTTTCAAAAGGTAAACATTTAACAAATGCATATTGAATCAAGTCTACAAGGTTTTCTATTTAACCTATTTCATCCACCTTTTCTTTATCATTGTGACTTCCACTATTTAGATGAGATCCTCATCAGATGTGTTTAGCACTCATCATTCTCATCCCTACAGTATTTTGCTGATGTTTAGTTTTTCTGACTGCAGCCACTATTGACTATTATGTATCTCTGGTAGATTAAAATTGTTTTCATCCTGTTACCTCCCGTTCAAAGTTTTAGTATTCATCACTGACAATTCAGGTTGACATGAAAATCATTTACAAACTAGCCCCAACCAATCTCTACAACAAAACCACCCACAACTTCTCTTTGCTATTCTGAAATATGCCATGTACATTACATTATTTACTCAAAGTATTATTATTTTTCTTCTCCAACAAAGTGAGTTTCAAATTCTGTCTTCTCCATAAAATATCTGCCCGTCACTTAAGCTTAATTTCTTCCAATTTGGAATCCCTAATGCACTCCTGTTGGTGCCACTAATGTTGGAAATTATATAATGCTTTCTTTATTGACTTTAACCTATTAGCTAATTTTAAAAAATGAGTATTGTTTCATTCAATAAGATTGAAATTCCTTAAGGTAAGAAAGGCTTTATTATTTATTTTGCAATTATTCTTCCAATACCATGCATAGTATTTTATATGACCTCTGTATTTCTGCTTTATAAAAAAATTATACTAGATGAGCTATTTTCAAATCTGATCACTAGATCTTTCCCTCTCTTTTCCTCTATTTCTCCTCCAAAAAAAGAAAAATGAAGCTTCTTCCATGTCAATATATCAGTGAGATTCACATAATCTACCACAGACCATAAATTCCTACAGGGTAGATTATCCTATTCATATCAATATACTCTGCATCTAATTCAGAAACTGGAACTTCCACACAATAATGTTAGCTGAATTGAATCCAAGTTATAATTTTTTAAAAAAATCCATATTTCTTTTCAACAAAATGTAGAGCTCTAAAAATTAAACTGAAATGCAGAATGCTAAGGAGAGAAGAAATAAATCAGGGCGAAATTCATACTCCTTCTATCAATATACAGTTTTTCATATCTAGAAGTAGCATTCCATTGAAGAGATTAAATAACTGAAATCCTACAACAATTCTGTTTTCTGAAAGATCATATTCTGCAGGCTAATGTCAGAACTAAAACTGGAAAGAGATTCTGCATCCCATTTTCTAATTTGGTCAACTAATTACTTTAAGGTAATTACTTTAAACCAGCTGCTGTTAAAACTGAGAAACTACATTTGATATGTAACACAGCTTACCACTTTAAAAGAGAAAAGAGGAACATATTAGAAAGATTATGGGCTTCTAATTCTGGTTCTTGTAATTACAAGTTGACTAGAAATTTTACTTATCCTCTTGGAATCTGTTTCTTCATTTGTTAAATGTTAAATGGGGGGAAAAACGCTTGCTATGAGAAATAAATGAAATAACTGCCTGGGAGCCTAATAGTTATCATCTTCCATTAAATATGCAATTGGTTTCTGAGAACAAAGTAAGGTAAGGTCTTTTAAAAATGTAATGAGAAATTTAGTAAAAGAGCACATTAAACATATTGGTAATGTTACATAACTTCTGACAGTTTTTACTATTCTAATATTGATACGAGGCACTCACATATCAGAAATAAACTAATAAAAATATTGATGGCCAGTTAACGTTTTGAAGATATTTTTACAAAATACATTTTGTTTTTTACCTGCTAGGAAATCCTTTTCTATCTTACTACTCTATCTTACAATCTATAATATTATGCATATACAGAACATAATATATGTAAGTATGTAACGTAGTAATCTATCCCATATGTACCATGTATTGCATACGTGATAGATAATAACAGTTGTTACTAACTCTAATCCTAATAAACAGTCCAACAAGTTATGAATTGCCATTCCCATTTTATACTTGAGAAAATGGAGATTTAGAAATATTTAATAACTTTCTTAGAATTACACACTCCCCTTGAGAAATTTTATCTACTTTTTGTATTTACTTTAGCATAACCCCATCATAACAGGGTCCAAAAACTTCAAATGTAGAAACTGAGAGATTAATGACAGATTTCATTTAGACTGTAGTATGTGTGTCTCTCCCTTACACAAACATACAGACGCACTCACACAAATCACAAAACAAAACACTGTACACAACAAAATGCATACTGAAGTGACAATGAAGCATCATCATCCTAATCAAACCAAACCTCCTGCTGAGAACACTTAAGTTTAGCTCCCCATTTGAATACAAGTGGTTATGTGAAGATAGCCGCCAATGGCCAATCACATGATATCTTAATTCTTATTATTGTGGAATATATAATCACAAGCTTTCATTATAGTACCTATAATGTGATGCTTCCCAAATCTCTAGTCTCAGCTCTGACTCAGCCTGCGTTTCATATCCTAATATCTGACTGCTTTCTTGATGTGCTCCTCATCTCAGTTAATTTACCAATATCCATCCAGAAAACTGGCATCATAACTGATCCCCCTTTCTTCCTGCCAATTCATTAACAAAGTCAGTCTATCTTCCCTTCTATATTTCTTTGAATCCAATCCCTACTGTACTGCACCAGCTAGTTCAGGCCCTCAGAATTTCTGAAAAGACAACTGAAATATAATCCTTATATGTTGATCACTCACCCTCAAATCCACACTGCCAACAGTTATCTAAAATGCACATTGATGTCAGTCTTTTTCTTAAACCACTCTGAACAATTTCCAGTAGATGAAGTCTAATTCCCTAGTAGGGCAAACAGAACCCTTAAGAGCTATCTACCTATCCTGCTTGTACAGAATCAAGCAACAAGTATCAATCATTAGCAATAAACTATACAGATGCTTTATTTACCAGTACTCTGCAAAAGCATATCCTGTATTCATCTTTAACTGGATAGCTGATATTTATGTCTTCCAACTCAGCTGTTCCTGGAATCTTTCCTCCACCTCCCTTTGTCTACTCTCTTCCTTTACCATATCAACTCTACTTCTCTCCTCCTTCATCATGACTGTAAGGCTTTCCATGGAAACAGCCCACATCCTACTATTTAATCAGCTTTCCCATTTAGCACAATCTATCACATACATAGTAGGCACTAAATGTTTTTTCATCCAAATGTTTAAACTGTACTGATAAGTGGTAAGCTAGGATATGAACCCAAGTCTCTACAACTTTAAAGCTGCTTTCCACTGAAGCATTCTGACTCTTGCTTTGTTCTTTCACAATAAAACCGAAATCAAAATAAGTATCTTCCAGATTTTTCCTTTGTACACTAAGATTAAATTTGGGTTTTACATTTTATACTCTGATGAATTAGAGATACTTCAAACAATATACAAATTTGTATTATGCTACTGAAAAATTCTGAATAAGTAATAACAGGAAAACTTTAAAGCTACAAACAGTAAGAAAATCATATAGTCATTTAAGTTATAAAAAGAAATGATTTACTACCATCAAACATGTTACCAGAAAAATAAGAAAACTAAGCTTCCAATAAACTAAAAGGGCTGATGTTAATCATATTATTTACAAAATTGTATTTGGATGTTTTGTTACTCACAAAACAGAATGAAATCAAATATGCAATCATTAACCAAAGTAAATGTCAAAGCTTCAGAAAGTCATCTGGTAAATACCACAAACATATGATGTAAAACCTCAGTGATTTAAATAAATATATTCAAAGATAATAAAAACAATACATAAATCAATGAGTCAATGAACTCAAAATGACTTATGAATGTCATTTGTAAAAGTCTCCAAATCCCCAAAGGATTAGAAATTGGATAACAGAGTTAAGAGTACACACACACAAAGTAAAGCTGATAGTACTTTTTATATTTAAAAATGCAATCCTAAAACAAATTTTCGATAAATTAAGCTAAGTCAGATGTCATTATTTAGGTACTAAAACAGGGCAGCAGAAATTAATCATAAAAAGTAATTCTACTTTTACGTATCTACAGGGCACTCTGTCACTTCCCCCAAACTTCCACCACAAAATTAAAAAGAAAAACACACGAGTATACCAAAATATGGCTCTTTTTATGATCTTAAATACAATGGTTCTTTCTTGGCGGTCTTCAGTAGAATTTTAGCTCATTACTATTAGCGGCCATTCCTTTTATAAGACTGTGCATGCTTTTAAGGAATCACCATTACTTATGGTCTTTATTGCAGTCAAGTTTTCTACTTGTAATTAAAGAAACCTCCTGGGCTAAAATCTGTACAGAATTAGAGTTGTATTCTTATAATACTAATAGCTAACATTTAAATTGTGCTTTACTATTTTCCTACACGACGTATTTTACATTATTTCATTCTCCTCATCTTTAAAATATTTCTAAGTGCTGTTATTTACAGACTGGAAACAGGTACTTGGCCTCACAAATACTAACTGGCAAAGTTGAGATTAACCCCAGGTAGCCTGATTTTCTTCAAATGGAAATCTCCTTCTGTGAGTTTGGCATCTTAGTTCTTCATTTTATTAGTCTGTAGACCCTATTTTTTCCTCATCACTTATGATACATTCACTAACCATGTGAGAGTACAAGTGAAAACATTCTGCTTTAGCTAACATTGTTTCTGTTTCATTTCCGCTTAATACAAATTTTAAAATAAACTAAGTTATTGACCATCTATTTTCTAATTTGAAGAACATCT
Source organism: Plecturocebus donacophilus (assembly GCA_004027715.1). Lineage (NCBI taxonomy): Eukaryota > Metazoa > Chordata > Mammalia > Primates > Pitheciidae > Plecturocebus > Plecturocebus donacophilus. Next base: position 82,722 of record PVKP010003263.1, read on the forward strand.
TCCTTAGAAATACTGGACTCTCCTCATGTCAAATATAAAGAGCCAAAGAATGGCACTTCCTTACACCCTACTTCAAAAACGCTGTTCAAAAGGACTGATTTTACATGAGGATTTCTCCATTTTTACTTCTCTCTTTTCATATAAAGCTATTTGAAATTTTAAATATTCAATCTCCTTGTTCTAAAGCCATCTTTCTTCAATCATACACCCTTTCTGTCTCACTATTAAAATCTATTTTCACTGAAGGTCCAGCGCCACCAGGGCTGCACTTGCTAATCCGCGCTGACTGCTGCGTTTCTGCGTGTGCGCAAGAATCTTCCAGAAGATTTGAGTCACATACAGGCGTCGGCCATCTTGGATTTCATCTCCCGTGGAGATCTACTCCGTCCGCCTATGAAACTTGAGACGCTGGAGTCCCGCGGAGCCAGGGGAAGGGCTGTGTCAGGCTCTAAAGAGGTTTTACGTTTCCCAGAGGAAAGCGCTCTATGGGCTTTAAGTGCCGCGGTGACGAGTGCTTCCCGCCTGAGTGGCGCACTCTGCGGGCTCCGAATCCTCCCAACTACACAGCGTCCGGGAACGACGGCCGATTCCACATTCCTAAGACGGACAGAGGGGCGGGCGTGGGGAGGATTCGAAACCGGTACTTACCAATGCGAGGCGTTGCCTGAATTTTCCTCTGCGGGTTTCAGGAAGACCCTCCGTAGGTTATTTGACATTTTAGTGGGAAGGAAGGGGACACCTCATCCAGGAAAGTGGGAAATGTGGGGCCGACTTTCTCAAAGGGGCGAGAACCAGAGCGAGGGAATGTTGGGCTAGAGTCGCCCGCAGCAGTTCTGCGGGGTTTGACCTTAACAAGGGGCTGCACCGGGCTCCCGAGAGGGTGTAGTTTCTAGCTTCGGAGCGATGTGGCTCAGCAACCAGAAACCGGAAAGCTCCTGGCGGTCGTCTGCCTTCTCGCAGCCCTACGCTCGGAGAGAATCGGCGCGAGTCTCCGCCCCGCAGAGCTTACGACAATGCTCCAGAGCCAGCCGGAGCAGGCGCAGAGGGAGTGGTCTTGGTGGCACCGCCCCCAACAGGGCCGGGTCAGTGATGACGGCGGAGTCAGCCTGGCTCTGCCAGCCCCGCCCACTGAAGCCGAAAGCCGAGAAAAGCTCTGTCGGGCGAATTCCGTGGTCGTCACGTCCGGTTGCCAAGGTGACTGGTTCGCTAAAGCCCCGCCCTTATGATGCAATCCAATGGCAAGTGATGTTTGCTATCTTTTCTTCCGGATCAAGCGACAAATCGCAAAAGAAAGCTCTCCGGACACCTACGCAAAATAAAATGTTTCCGGGGTCAGTCATAAATTTTCTGGTTTTATGCTACCGCTAGTGTAAGTTTTTCTCTCCCGTCAGGGCATTAAAAGACATCGGCGGGCTTTTTTGTTATTATACACTCGTGACCTGGGAAAACTTAAGACGCTTGCCTGTGGCCAGCGATTATTGTTGCTACTTCTCTGAAGGTTTCTTATTTACTACTCTTTCCTGAAGCTTTGCCTCTCACTCATTGTCATATACATACTGAAGCGAGATCTAGGAGGTGCATTACAATCTCTTTTGAAGATCTCTCCCTTTATAAGGGAGTTCCTTACATTTCGATCACTTATTCTCTTTTGTTCTCAAATTGCCTCGTCTTGCTTAGTGGTTTTATTCATGCTCCTAGCTTGAATTACCACCTGCACCCATTATTTTACCACCAAATGCATATATAATAGGATGTGCTTGGCACTGATTTAAGTTTTTTTACAAAATTAATTTACTCCTAACGATTAATAAAAGAATTATTATATACAGATAAAGAAACTGGTGCTCGGAGAGGGTAAAAAACTTTTTAGAGGTCATACAGCTTGTAAGTGATGGAGCCAGGCTCCAAATCCAGGTTGTCTGGCTGAACATTCCATGTGCTTACCTACTGCATTATGCTACTGTGTGACTCATAAATTTATGCTCCCAGTTCTGATTTCTCTGGGATCTATACCTGGATGTTCAAATGAATTGTTGAGATCTCCTTTTTGATATTTTAAAAGCCCTTTCAAATGAAACATGTTCAAAACCACATTTAGGACTTTCTCTTCCCCTCACTACACATTTTCCTTTATCAGTGCTATCTCTAGACAGAAAAAAAAAAAAAAAAAAAAACTTCCCTCTATTAAAGATGCCAAAATCCCAGTGTCATCCTTAACACATTCCTCTTTTTATTCCAAAATATATAATTCATCACCAACTTTTGCAGATTTTATCTTCTACATATCTTACAAGTCTGCTTTTTATTTCTGTTACTCCCACTGTGGAGCAAGCTTACTTTGTCTAGTGAAGGTTTAACCGATAGACTTATATCCACTCTTGTATTCCTCTAAATGCTGCAGCCAGAGATGCCTTATGGAAACACTAATCTGATGGTGTCATCTCACTACATTAAAAACAATCAGTTTTTCACATTGCTCTTATGATAAGAATGAAAATCCTTGACATTTTTTTTTTTTGGAGACAGAGTCTCACTCTGTCACCCCAGGCTGGAGTGCAGTGACATGATTTCAGCTCACTGCCACCTCTGCCTTCTGGATTCAAGCAATTCTCATGCCTAAGCCTCCTGAGTAGCTGGGATTACAGGCACACACCACCATGTCTGGCTCTTTTTTTTGTATTTTTAATAGAGACAGGGTTTCACCATTTTGGCCAGGCTGATCTCTAATTCCTGACCTCAAACGATCCACCTGCCTTAGCCTCCCAAAGTGCTGGGATTACAGGCGTGAGCCACTGCACCCAGCTAAAATCCTTGATTCTAATCAAGATGTTGAACTAGTACAGACTGCTGACCTCTGGAGAAATAAAAAAAGAGAAATTTAGATTTTAGGAATTAACAGCAACAACCACCACCAAAAAAAAAGCAGCTGTGAAAATTTCAATCTGTAGGAAACTTTCATAACTGGTGTGTGTGTGTGTGTGTGTGTGTGTGTGTGTGTGTGTGTGTGTGTGTGTGTGTGTGTGTGTGTAGAGTGTTACAGGCTAAAGCCAAGGGCCACCATGGGCAGAAGAGGGTGAAGGAAATTATTTTTTCTCTTGCATCAGGTATTATCATTAGCCACCCTTTGAAAATAAACCTGTAGCAATAGCCAAGCTCCTGATATAGACAGGATAAAGTCAAGGAAGGAGAAACCCATGCTAAGGTGAGGCACTGATGAAAATAGATGCAGGATTACCTGCCAATGTTGGGAAGTTGTTACTTCATCCCCTCCACAAAACGGACCTGGCTGGTACATTATAAATAGGTAATTTGACTTTTATCAATGTGGTCTTGCAGTACAGTTTATAACTCATACCAAGGAAATTGCCTTTTGGAGTGGAAACTAATTGGAATGATCAGCAGTGGTTCTTTGAATTCCTTAGGATATATACCTTTTCTTCTAAATTCATTGGGAAATGCAGACTGAGGCTTAAATATCTTTCTTTTTACCTTTTTTTTTTTTGAGACGGAGTCTAACTCTGTTGCCCATGCTGGAGTGCAATGGTGCAATCTCGGCTCACTGTAACCTCCTCCTCCCAGGTTTGGACAGTTCTGCCACCTCAGCCTCCAGAGTAGCTGGGATTACAGGTGCCCGCCACCACCCCCAGCTAATTGTTGTATTTTTAGTAGAGATGGGGTTTCACCATGTTGGCCAGGCTAGTCTCAGACTCCTGACCTCATGATCCACCCACCTCTGCATCCCAAAGTGCTGGGATTACAAGTGCGAGCCACTGCACCCAGCCTACAATTTTTTTTTTCAGACAGAGTCTTGCTCTGTGGCCTAGGCAGGAATGCAGTGGCACAATCTTGGCTCACTGCAACCACCACCTCCTAGTTTCAAGTGATTCTCCTGCCTCAGCCTCCTGAGTAGCTGGGATTACAGGCATACGCCATGCTTGGCTAAGTTCTTGTATTTTTAGTAGATATGAGGTTTCACCATGTTGGCCAGGCTGATCTTGAACTCCTGACCTCAAGTGATCTGCCTGCCTCCGCCTCCCAAAGTGCTGGAGTTACAGGCGTGAGCCACCATACCTGGCCGTCTTTCTTTTCTAATACATATTAAGGCAGGGTAGGGCATATCCAAAGGAAACCGTAAGCTGACGGGACCAAATAGGTGGAAACATCAAGTACAATCACTGTTAAAAGAAAAAAAGCTGAATATTATGTATTATGTGAAACAGAATAATTGGGTTAGATGAAATTAAAAAATAAGTATTAAAATTATTTTCAAGGAGACAAAGGATGGTATTAAATATGTGAAGCAGAAACAATCACAAAATTATGAAAGCATAATTGAAATTAAAACAAAATATAAGGCAAGCATAATATAAATAAAGGCAAAGAATGAATTAGTCATTGGATGATCATCTTGAATAAATATTCCAGAAGGCAATGGAAAAGAAAATAGAAATAGAAAATATAAAAAGTAAGACAGGAAAAAAACACATAGAGAATGAAATAAAATCTAGATAATGGAAATCCCAGAAAAACTATGGAGAAAACACACACACGCATGCACGCACGCACGCACGCACGCACACAGAGAGAGAGAGAGAGAGAGAGAGAGAGATAACAGGAAAAAAATCTCAGAGGTAAAGAAAAATAAAAAGATCTTAGTTTGAAAGGGCTTTTATAGTGCCAAACAGGAGGGGTAAAGAAAACTCAATGCTCAGACTAATTATAGTGGCATTTAACAGTATCAAAAGCAAAAAGAGAAAGCAGATCATCTATAAAGAAACAATAATCCAACTAATAACCATATTTTTCAATAGCAATGCTGAAGACAATGGAATAATGTTTTTTACGTTTTAGAGCAAAATACTTAAAGTTATAAAAATCAGCCAGTTGGTTGATTCCAACCAATTGTCATTCAAATATGAGGATATTCTAAAATGCTCTCAGGTGTATAAAGTTTCACAATAGTTGCAATACAAAGACTCTGAAAGCACTCTTGAAGGAAGCAGTTAATTATGAGACAAAAATTCAGGAAATAGTCCAAGTGACATAGAAAGTAGGTGATCAAAACCTTGATAAAGTTTTCTGTTGCCTAAAGTTAGGCGTGGGTGATAGTCAAGAAATAAAAAGCAAAGTGTTTCCATAATAATGCATTGCTATAATTCTAGATCTGGGCTGTCCAATACTGTAGCTACTAACCACATTTAGCTATTTACATTTAAATTTCTAGACCATAACAGCATGAATTAGGGGATAAGAGTGAAACCAAAAGGAAATTAGAACCTATTAAAATATAGATCTTGTCAGGTAAAAGGTACAGTGATAATTTTTTAAAATATGATTATGGGTCTTAACATCATAAAAACAAAAATAGAATGTAAAACTTTTTGATCTGTGGAAAAAACTTATCTATCCAATATAAGAAAGTAAAAGGAGAAAGAAAAGACAAAGGCATACATTATAGGAAAAACATACAATAATATGGGAGAAACAGTTATTAATAAAGCAGTATCTAAAACAAAAGGATAGAAAAACATTATACCTGGAAAAATGAATTTGAAAAACAGACTGGAACTATTCATGATAGCAAAGATATTGAATCGACCCAAATGCCCATCAATGATAGCGTAGATAAAGAAAATGTGGTACATATACCCCGTGAAATACTATGCAGCCATAAAAAGGAACAAGATCCTGTCATTTCCAGGGATACTGATGGAGCTGGAAGCCATTATCCTCAGAAAACTAACACAGGAACAGAAAACCAAACACTGCATGTTCTCACTTGGGGGCCTACCAGGGGCGTCGGGGGAGGGCTAACATCAGGATAAATAGCTAATGTATGCGGGCCTTAATACCTAGGTGATGGGTTGATAGTTGCAGCAAACCACTATGACACATGTTCACCTATGTAAGAAACTTGCACATCCTCCACATGTATCCCAGAACTTAAAAAAAAATATAAAAACTGTAATAGAATCACTAACATAAGAAAAACTGATTTTAAAGCAAAAAATTGAGGGACAAACATGAGCTGGTAAAAGAACAAAAAAGAAGATAAAACTTTATTATTTTACAGATAGCCTCACACACTATTAAGCAACAACTGACAGAAATGAGTAGATTAATATGTCTACAAACGTAAAGAATGATTTTACATACTGATTTCTGAGAAATTAATAGTTGAAGCAGACAAAAAATAGGTATAGATATAAAATTTCTAAACAATACAATAAACCAGAACAAGCTACTGGATATGTAAATAACTCAATAACTGTTTATTCATTGGAAAATTCACATTATTATTGCTTTTTGTATTTTTTTTATTTGTAGAGATGGGGTCTTGAATTCCTAGTTTCAAGTGATCTTCCTGTCTTGGCCTCTTGAAGTGCTGGGATTACAGATGTGAGCTACTGTGCCCAGCCTTCATATTATTATTATTACTATTTTGGTGGGGGGGTGGGGAAGACAAGTCTCACTCTGTCACCCAGGCTGGAGTATGATGGCATGATCTTGGCTCACTGCAGCCTCTGCCTCCCGGGTTCAAGTGATTCCTAAGCTTCCTGAATAGCTGGAATTACATTATAAGAAAAACATACAGTATATGAGAAAAACCACTATTAATAAAACAATATCTACGATAAAAGAATAGAAAATGTTATACCTGGAAAAATGAACGCACCACCACTCCTGGTTAATTTTTGTATTTTTAGTGGAGACGGGATTTCACCATGTTGACCAGGCTGGTCTCGAACTCCTGACATCAAGTGATCCACCTGCCTCAGCCTCCCAGAGTGCTAAGATTACAGGCATGAGCCACCATGACTGACTCTTCATATTATTTTTGAGAACACATAAAATGTGCATAAAAATGAAGGCCCAATGAATTCCAAAGGATCAATATTATATAGACTATGTTTTCCAACCGTAGATCAATTAAACTGGCAATTCAGTTAATAAAGACTAGTTTTAACACACATCTAGAAATGAAATGACCCATTACTAAATTAGTGTTGCAAAAACAGATAAAAAATGTTAATGTACACTCAAGTTACATGGAAAATTAATGTAATAGAAAACCACAGTAGACTCTGCTTATCCAGTTTTGCCCTTTGTGCTTTCAGTTACCCACAGTTAACCATGGTTCAAAAATATTAAGTGGAAAATGCCAGAAATTAAAAATTCACAAGTTTTAAATTGTGTGCCATTCTGGGTAGCATGATGAAATCTTCAGCTGTCCTTCTCTGCTCCACCCAGGGTGTGAATCATTCCTTTCTCTAGTATATCCCTCCTTGTTAGTCACTTAGGTGACATCTTGGTTATCAGATCCACTGTCATGGTATCACAATGTTTATGATCAAGTAACCCTTATTTTACTTAAAAATGGCCCAAATTACAGAAGTAGTGATGCTGGCATACTGTTCTATTTGTATTATTAGTTGTTGTTATTAATCTCTTACTATGCCTAACTTCTAAATTAAACTTTATTATAGGTATGTATGTATAAGACAAAAAAACATAGCATGTATCCAATCTGGTACTATTCGTGGTTTCCGGCATTCAATGGGAGTCTTGAAACATATCCTCCACAGATATATTACTGTATATCAGTGAAAATCAGAAAAAAGAACATATTTGACAATGAGAGTACAACCAAATATGAAGTAAAATAAACACACTAGATGAGATAAATAGTTGAATGCATACAGCTGAATAAAGAATTAGGAAACAGAAGAGAGTAAAGAAAAGTTGGAAAGGATAAAAAGAGAGCAAATGTAAAAATAAAAGTTAAGATTTGTGTAATATAGAAATATAAGTTTCAATATCTGGAAAATAGGGTTGCAGAAAGACAGAAATAGAAATAAAAACAAATACTTTTTAAATCTAAAAACCGTTTTTCCAGAATTAAAGAAAATAGAAAGATGTCAGTTGAAACGTGTCCTAAGGTACCAAGTAAGAGAAATAAGAAAAAAAAATACACCATGCCTTAAAAAATTGAAACTTGAATATCAAAAAGAGAAAAAAAATTAAAGCCCTCAGAGAGGAAAAATGTATTATTTTCTGCATAACAAATAACCATATATTTCTGCATAACAAATAACCAACCATACATTTAGCAGCTAAAAATAACAAATGTCAGGATTCTACACACAGCTTAGTCAAATCCTCTGCTGTGGGGTCATTTACAAGGCTGCAATCAAGGTGTCGTCAGGGCTACTGTCTCATCTGAAGGCTCAACTAGGGAAGGAGCCAATTCCAAGCTCTTTTGTTGTTGGAGGGATTCAGTTCTTACAGCAGTTGGACAGAGGGCCTGTGTTTCTTGCTGGTTGTTGGCCAAAGGCTGCTGCCCTTAGTTCTTTGTCACATGGGCTGCCAAATATAAACCCAACTGGACATTAGTTAAAACATTGAAAACAGATTTTATTCAATAACTACTGATAGTAAGAGAAACAGTGGAGTTCCACTTTTATTTGTGCAGAGGTGATTTAAAGAGAAAATGGGAGACCCATGACCAGAGGCTCAAGAAAATTCAGAGAAGTAAAAAATTACAAAAGATTGGTCAGCACAAATGCATCTAGGCCAGCTGTGTCTGCTCTCTGGCAGTTATTGAAGTTAGATTCTATTTTCTTACAGAGACTGAGAGAAAGGGGTCTTATCCTTCCTGATGACTTCATTTCAAAGGAATGTCCTTCAGTTTATTGAGAAAGACATTTCTGAATTGTAAGAGATACATATACATTTCAAAGGAAAATGAAAAGAGTTCATCATTATAAGCCCTTTTTAGTAGATGCTCTAAGAAAGGACTTATCATCAGGTGTTGGCTAGAGCAAACAGTAAATTCTTGTAGCAGCATTGAGCTTTCTCAGGCAGGCATTTTAATGGGAGGCTGAAGTCATCTTAAGGACATGGCCTTATCTCTTAAAAGCAATGCTAGAGTTTGGATGTCTTTTAGAGCAGAGGTTTGGACAGAGTTGTTATAGCCAAGAGTGCTGTAGTTTCCACATCCTCCCCAATTTGGCAGCTTTCTTTATCAAAGCTCACAAAGAAGAAAGTCCAGTAGTAAGATGAAGGTCATAATCTTAATGTAGCAGTATAGAAATGACATCCTATCACTTTTGATGTATTCTGTTGGTTAAAAGAAAGTCACTAGGCCAGCCTACACTTAAAAGGTAATGATTACATAAGAGTTTGAATAATCAGGAGGTGGGATATTCATCAGGAGCTGTCTTAAATTTTGTCTGCCACAAAGAGCAAGCATTTAAAAAAATCAACTTGATGCAAGAATACAATGAAATTTTAAGCTGTTAAGGGATAATTGAAAAAAGGTAAAATTATGAGTCATGCAAAAATAAATGAACCTGTGTGGTTTTTTTTCCCAGTCTTTTTATTGTGGCAAGGACACAACAAAAATACTTCAGGCCAATATCCTTGATGAACATCAGTACAAAAATTCTCAAAAAAATACTAGCAAATCAAATCCAGCAGCATATTAAAAAGCCTATCCACCATGATCAAGTAGGCTTTATTCCTGGGATGCAAGGTTGCTTCAACATATGCAAATCAATAAATGTGATTTGTCACATAAACACAACTAAAGACAAAAACATGATTATCTCAATAGATACAGAAAAGGCTTTCAATAAAATTCAATACCCTTCATGTTAAAAACCCTCAATAAACAAGGTATTAAAAGAACATACCTTAAAATAATAAGAGCTCTATATGACAAACCCACAGTCAACATCACTATTTGGGCAAAAGCTGGAAGCATTCCCTGTGAAAAACAGCACAAAACAAGAATACCCTCTCTCACCACTCCTGTTCAACATAGTATCGGAAGTCCTGTCCAGTGCAATCATGCAAGAGAAATAAATAAAGGACATACAAATAGAAAGAGAAGAAGTTAAACTATCCCTGTCAGCAGATGGCATGATGCCATATTTAGAAAACCCTCAGCCTAAAAGCTCCTTCAGCTAATGAACAACTTCAGCAAAGTCTCAGGATACAAAATTAATGTACAGAAATCATTAGCATTTCTATACACCAGCAACAGTCATGCATGCAGAGAGCCAAATTGGGAATACAATCCCATTTACAAAAGTATCAGAATACAGCTAACCAGAGAGGTGAAAGATCTCTGCAAGGAGAACTACAAATCAGTACTGAAAGAAATCAGAGCTGACACAAACAAATGGGAAAACATTCCATACTCATGCATAGAAAGAATCAATATAATTAAAATGAACATATTGCTTAAAGAAATTTATAAATTCAAGAATATTCTTAAGCTACAAATGATGTTCTTCATGGAACTAGAAAAAACTATTTAAAAATTCAATTGAAATCAAAGAAGAATCTGAATAGCCAAGGCAAGCCTAGGCAAAAAGAACAAAGCTGGGGGTATCATGCTACCAGATTTCAAACTATACTGTAAGCTTCAGTAACCAAAACAGCATGGCACTGGTACAAAAACAGACACATAGACCAATTGAACAGGATACAGCCCTGAAATAAGGCTGCACAACTATAGTTATCTGTTCTTCAACAAAGCTGACAAAAACAAGCAATAGTGAAAAATCTCTTTTATTAGTAAATGGACTGTGATAACTGGCTAGCCATATGCAGAAGACTGAAGCTAGGCACCTTCCTTATACCATATAGAAAATCAATGCAAGATGGATCAAGAACTTAAATGTAAAATTCAAAACTATAAAAATCATGAAAGACAACCTAGGCACTACCATCTGGGACATAGGAAAGGGGAACGATTTTATGCAAAGACATCAAAAACAATTGCAACAAAAGCAAACATTGACAAATGGGATCTAACTAAACTTAGAGCTTCTGCACAGCAAAAGAACTATCAACAGATAGTTGCTATCCATCATTTCTGATTATAATTTCCAAATGCAATATCAGGTTTTTTGGAAATTTAGGTTAATTTTCTAGTCTTTTTTTTTTAAATAAGTCTTTCATTATAGATTCATAAAAATTAAAAGTCTAGTCTTTCATTCTTCCATAGAGAATTTGCATTTTCTTTTAAAAATTAGAACATTTATATATAATAAAGTAGAGAAATATTAGTACACGGCTCAGCAAATTTTCACTTATGGACACATCCATGTAGAATATTTTCTTTTCTTTTTAAGATGAAGTTTCACTCTGTTGCCCTTCACCTCCTGGATTCAAGCAATTCTCTTGCCTCAGCCTCCCGAGTTTCTGGCATTACAGGCACATGCCACCACACTTGCCTAATTTTTGTATTTTTAGTAGAGACAGGGTTTCCCCATGTTGGTCAGCTGTTCTCAAACTCCTGATCTCAAGCGACCCGCCCACCTCAGCCTCCCACAACGCTGGGATTACAGGTGTGAGCTACCATGCCTGGCTCATGTAGAACATTTTTTGGACTGCAAAAGCTTCCATGTTGTATCTTACCACTCAGTACTCCACCACTAAGGAAAAGCACTATTCACACCACTATCACATAGGTTAGCTTTGCCTCTTCTTACAAGGACACCAGTCAGATTGGATTAGGGCCTATAGAAGTAATTGGCTTTTATACAGAAAACAATTTATAGCATGCCATGGCTTCTTTTGCTCAATGCTATGTCTGTGAGATTTGTCTATGTTGTTACATGTAGCAGCAGTTTGTTTTTTCTTTGGTATGTAATATTCCATTATATAAGGCCATAGTTATTTATTCATCCTAATAATAATGGACATTTGTGTTCTTTCTAACTTTTGGCTGTTTGCATTTCTTTTGCCAGTCTTTGGAGGAAGTTGCCCATGTCAGAGTACTTCAAATGATACACTTGATTTTTTTAAGATCACATTGGTAACTTTAAGTTTCCCTTCACTGTTGACAAAGGTAAGAAAAGCAATATCTCTTGCCAAACCCTTCACACAGATCTCTGAGTTATTTACCCTTACACTGAGGGTTACCACTTTGAAATCCTAGCATTATAGAGGGAGGAGTCTTCTTTCAGATTCCTGCCTTGGATAGGATCTAGATTTTATCTACCTCTCGGTATTCCCTGACTGACTTCTATGGGCTAAATTGTATCCCCTCAAAATTAATATGCTGAAACCCTAACTGATCTTTGTGAAAGACTAGTTGGCTGTACATATGTGGCATTACTTCTGAGTTCTCTATTCTGTTCTGATCTGATGCACTGATTTATGTGTCTATGTTTATACCAGTACCACACCATTTTGGTTACTATAGCCGTGGAATATAATTTGAAGTCAAGTAATGTGATATCTCCAGCTTTGTTATTTTTTAGCTAGGATTGGTCTGGCTAATCAGGCTGTTTCTTGGTTCCAGATGAATTTTAGGATTGCTTTCTCAAATTCTTTGAAAAATGACATTGATATTTTGATAGTGCATTGAAACTATAAATTGCTTTGGGCAGTATGGTCATTTCACTTTAATGATATTAATTTTTCCGATCCATGAGCATGTTTTTCTATTTATTTGTGTTATCAACAATTTCTTTCATTAGTGTTTTGTAGTTTTTCTTGTGGCAATCTCTCACCTCCTTGGTTAAATTTATTCTTAGGTATTTCATTTTATTTTTTGTAGCCATTTTAAATGGGATTGCTTTCCTGATTTTATTCTCAGCTAGTTATTGGTGCATAAAAACACGACTGATTTCGTACATTGATTTTGTATCCTGCAACTTTACCCAATTCATTTATCAAATCTAAGAGTTTTTTTGGTGGAGCACATGTTGTTGGAAAAATTGCACGAATAGACTTGCTTGATGCAGTGTTGCCACAAACCTTCAATTGTAAAAAATGCAGGTATCTGCAAAGTGCAATGAAATGAAGCACACTAAAATGAGGTATGCCTATAAATGACTTTCTGGGAAAGGCAAAATTATAGAGACAGTATGAAGATCAGCGGTTGCCAGGGGCTAGCAGGGAGAAGAGAGGGAAATTTAAGTACAGTTTGGATTTCTAAGGCAGTGAAATAATTATTCTGTATAATTCTACAATGTTGGAAGTATGTCATCATACATTTGTCAAGATCTATAGAATGTACAATACCATGCATGAATCCTAATGTCAACGACTGACTTTAATGTATTATTAATTCACCAACTGTAACAAATTACCACAATAATGCAAGATGTTAATAATAGAGAATTAAAAATGAGTGCTAAAGGGTATATGGGAACTCTACTTTTCACTCAATTTTTTCCATTTATCTAAAACTGCTGAGAAATAAAGCTTATTAATTAAAAACGTTAATGGAATACCCCTCAAGCTGTATTTAAAGGAAAACTTATGGCTGTATATTTCTATATTAGAAAAAGGAAAAAAATGTAAAATCAATGACATCAGTTTGCTTTTATTTATCAGAGTTCTCCAGAGAAATAGAAATAATAAAAGAATAGATATGCATATATACATATACATATACATATAAGACAAGGTCTCATTCTGTTGCCCAGGCTGGAGTACAGGTATATGATTATAGCTCACTGTAACCTTGTAACCTCCACTCCTGGGCACAAGCAATCCTCCTGCTAGGTCTTCTAAGTAGCTAGGACTACAGATGTGTGCCACCATGCCTGAATAATTTTTAAAAATTTTTTATAAAGATAGGGTCTCACTATGTTGCCCAGGCTGGTCGCAAACTTCTGGCCTTAAGTAATACTCCTTCCTTGGCCTTCCAAAGTGCTTGGATTACAGGAATAAGTCACCATACCTGACCTATATATATTTGTTTATTCACAATGTTGTGCAAAATATTTTTGTCATCTCAAAAGTTATGTTTTGTCTATTAGCAATCGGCTTCCATTTCCCCCTCTCCTAAGCTCCTGGAAACCACTAATCTGCTTTTGCTTTCTATAGATTTACCTAATCTTGGTATTTTACATAAATGAAATCTTAATATGTTACCTTCTGTGTTTAACTCCTGTTACTTAGCATAATAATTTCTAGGCACATATCTGTTGTAGCATGTATCAATACTTCATTTTTTATGGTTGAATAATATTCAATTGAATGGATCTACCACACTCTCTTCATGCATTCATCTTTTAATGGCCATTTGCATTTCCACCTTTTGGCCATTGTGAGTAGTGCTGCTATGAACATTCATGTACAATTTTTTATTTGAACACCTGTTTTCAATTCTCTGAACTTACTGAGTCATATGGTAATTTTTTGTTTAACTTTTTGAGGAACTGCTAACTGATTTCACCAGTGGCTGCACCATTTTACATTCTCAGCAAAAAATGTGTGGGGGTTCAAGTTCCTTCACACGTTTGTCAACACTTGACATTTTTCTATTTTTTTAAACTGTAGTCATTCTAGTGGGTGAAGAGGTTTTGATTTGCATTTTCCTAATGACTAATAATATCAAGCATCTTTTCATGAACTTATTGATCATTTGTATATCTTCTCTGGAGAAATGTCCATTCAAATCCTTTGCTCATTTATGAATTGGTTTCTAAAAAATGTTAAGTTATAGGAGTTCTTTATATATTCTGGATATGAATCCCTTATCAGTCATATAATTTGCAAATATTTCTCCCATTCACTAGATTGCCTTTTTGTTTTCTGTTCTGTGTACTTTTAGGTGATGGTTGTTCAGGTACGACCACAAGATGGGGGCAAAGGAGAGACTCAGGAAAACAACGTTTATTACATCATGGACCCTAAAGAGTGACTGCCTGTCAGGAGGGGTTCACATAGGAAAAGTGCCAAGGGAGTGGGCTCAGCCACGCAGGAGGGAGCCAAAAAAGAGAGAAGACCCATGCATAGGTGCCTTTGTTAAGGGCCATGGTGGAGTAAAGCAAAAGGTACAAAGGGATTTCATTGGTGCATTTGAAAGTTGGTAGATCATAGTCAGGGGAGGGCAAGAAAGGAAACTTGTGGCAGAAGCCAACCTTGTCATACTGGTACACCTGGTTACTTGGGTGTAGTGCTATAGCCTGTTTGTGGGGATATTGAGGCAGCAAGAAAATAAAAAGTTTTACAATACATTCAACCTTGTGGTGCCCCAACATTATTAACAATAGTAATTGGGAGGAAGAATGCTTGCCACCTGGATTGTAGAGATGTTAAAGGTGACAAGTTAGCCACTGAAGGCAAACTTTCATGCAGATGACAACTAGGAAAAGTTTGGTTAGGCATATGGCAAGTGGTCAGAACTCACTTCACAACCAGACACATTGCTTTGTGTGAGAAAGCCAAGAGAACAGGCCAGACTTCTGTGAATTTAAGGAAATACACTGGCAGATTTTGGCCATATTTTAAAAGTTCACTACTTTTTAGCCTTTTCCTCATAGCTTGGCCTGTACCTGTCCAGAATTATTAATGTATATATGGCAGGAGGTGCCTTGCATGGCACAAACTCTTCCCTCCCTGGCTAGTGAGTAGTCAGGAGGAGTGTGCTATCTACTACCAGTTGGGCTAGAGACAAATGAGCTTGTTATGTAAAGGACAACGCTTCATGTAGTCTTTGAATATGATCTGAAAGGCCCTATGAAAGGTGCTGGTTGCCAGTTATGATTTTATTTTGTATGCAAAGGATACTGTTCTGGTGCCAACACTGGCAGCTCCTGTGGCTATGGTAAGCTTTATTAAGATGGGAATAAACATTACCTGTTTTGCCTGGTGTTTTGGGGCTGATAGAAATGGGCAGTTAGATGGTTGATAAAAAACTAGGAGAATCTTCAGTGCAACCACTGTACATGAGGGTATGGTTTTATTGGGGAAAACATAGGGGAGTAAGCATGGAAAATATATAAAGTGCTATGCCTATGAGTTTGGGCCACAATAGAACCTGGAAGTGCCATTATTTATAGCATAATGTACCCATGAAGATATTATAAGGAAGTTGAAGGCCCCAGTGTGGAGAATTGGCCAAGTGTAGTGGGCTCCTGGGCACAAGTGGTAAGCCTATGGGAGTAACTTGATTATAATGTGCAGCGGTCCCTGGTGGGTATAATTAGAAATGAAGGGAGGTGGTATATTTAAGCAAATGGAGGATTTAAGAATTTTATTGGAAGCCATGATAGAACTTGGCCTAATGTGGTGTCAGCAGGAAGGTCATTAAGGTGGATCCATGTCCACTGGGAGTTAGTGGTAGGCTCAACAGCTGTGAAGGGCTATGGCCATGGCTGAAACTTTGGCAGCCTGTACATATGTGTTGGAGATCTTGGTCTGTACCAGGCTGGTGTAGTGGTTGTTATGACATAAGTGAGAAGAAGACAGAAAATAGAGGTATTTATGTGTGTGGTATATGTGGGTGTAGGTTACTGGGCACCAGCCTCAAGAGTGCTGTGGTGCATGGTGTTTCTGCCATGGTTGGTGTTGCAGGGAAACAGAAGTCGCAGGAAATCATTAGAAGTGCACACAGGAATAGAAAATCTGGAAGCTAAGTGGCTAGACATGACACAGAAGACATATTAGGAGAAACTCCACCCTGAGTGGCATTCAAGATGAAATGCTTTGCATTCCATAGAGGTCTAATGTATTCTAGGGCTACTTTGCAATAGTAGGGCTTTGAACTCATAGTTTCATAGGCAGGAGTCAGCAGGGCAGGATCCAGGATCAAACAATTAACAATCTCAAGGAAATAGTCTTCCCAGGGCTCATATTCATATGGGGCAATATAAGGTTGCAGTATATTTGGATCAGGCATGGGTAGCAGTGAAATCAGGACTGAGCACCGAGTGTGAGAGTTGTTTAAAGGGTAAGTGTCTAAAACAGACTCCTAGTCTGGAGCAGAAGCAGTTGTCTGAGGTGAAATCACTTCCACTGGCAAACACTTGGGCTGCGATGGTGTTGTCTGAGATGATGTCATGTCCATCAGTCACCTCTTGGACTGGGATGATGTCAGGAGCAATCCAGGAAAAGGGTGTCCCTCCCAAGTAGCAATCCATTGATGATAAGATGTGGCCTCTAAGAGCTGAGAGTTATATTAATGTTTGAAAGTCTTGCCCAAAACTGATTCACAGATGACTCTGCAGCTGCTAGAGACACAGATTTCTTTCAAGTCGGCTGGGTCGTCAGTGACACCACAGGAAAATGGTCAAGCCACTTTAGTCTGGGACTGTCATAGGCTGTGTTCAGAGTGACTCTATGTATGATTCTACGTTCTGGGGCATAGCTTCCCATAGAGATCTCAGATACCATGGAACAAAGAATTAACAGCCAGGGTTTAATCCACAGACATGAATTCAGTCAATCTATAGAGGCCATGCCCAAGAGAATGTCCACTAGCATAGAACACTGCTCAAAATTGTTTAAACATGAGTACCATTTGAGCATTCATAATAGAAGTCTGCAGCTGGGGAGGGATTCAGTCATAAGCCAGGTTCAAAGATAGACTGGTATGATGGAGCTCCAGGTAGATCCAATTTCTCCAATTTGTGGGATACTACTGAAGGGTCTCTGTGGGGCTGTTGCACATTCTATGGGTCAGGTCGAAACCTTATGAGTTCACCCACATTTCCAGTGCCCAGATTAAGCACAAGCAAACCAGCAAACACAGCCAAGGAGAGTACCAACATTTTATTAATTTGACAGAGACTGTACCTTGGGCCTGTGGCAGTTGTACTACCACCAGTGGGGAATCTTGGAGTCTTAAATATGTCTCTAGCTCCCAATGAGTACAAATCTCCTAGCAGTGAGAGTTGGGAACTGGTATGGTGGTGACTGTGGGTCACTTTTGAAGTTTGTCATTTTCAGAAGTGGCTAACATTCTCCAGATGTAACTTGCTGTCTCCACAAATGACAACCCACACTTTTCCACTTTCCACTACTCAACATGATAGGTATAGTTTCCAATTCCTGTACAGTGTGGAATGGGGATTCGGTAGTCACCCTTTATATCCTGAGTACACAGGCAGGGTCTCAGGCTCTGGCATCAGCTTGTCCAGCTACTTTTGTGCCCAAATTAAATATCTAGGGCATTTCAATGGGCTTTTGATTGTTAAGGGATCATATTTAGTAATCTGTTCCTTGATTAAGCATACAAGCCAAAGAGGTTGGAGAAACAACTGAAAAGTCAAATTTATATGACGAGAAATAATTGACAGATTAATAGGTACAGTCCTCCCAGACAGTAAAATGAGCCAGATTGCTCTTGTAAACAAACAGGAGCAGAGTGGAAGGCTACAAAATTAGTGTAAGGGATACAGAATCCTTTGTATTAAGAGTTGAGATAAATGATGGATTGTAGGAGAAAAGAGACCTACTTAAAGATTCATTTACCAAAGAGTAATTTTAGTAGCATGTCTTTCAACAGGCCATTGTTACATTCAGTGAGGCCTGAGGTTGTGGTCTGGTTCTGGATAGCATGGGAAGGAAAATGAGTCTCTTGGTCAGAAGCTATGATATCTGTAACAACAAAGGAAACAAAAATGGTCTCGCTTGTGGCATGCTGCACAGGCAAGACTAGCATCAACCCCATAAAAGAGTCAATCATAGTAGGAATACACTAGGCAGCACCTGCAGTGGGGCGCAAGGCCTCAACGTAATCAATACAACATCAGGAAAAGGGACAGAAATTCTGTGGAAAAGATCCCTGTTGACTTTCATACCAATATTTGATCTTGAACCATATGTTGCAGTTGTTAGCTCTGTCTTTGGCAGAGACGTTTGCAGGGGATGTCTTGTCTATGGGTCCATTCAACAAGCACATGCATTCCCCAATGTCCAGAGATATTATGTGGCCAAGTTATCTGCAGCTGTGGAAATTAGAGGGGTTCCAGGGAGGCAACAGAAGTGCCTAGAAAGTGTGTTAATCTTAGAAATCAGTCTTCTGTGTTGTTGAAACGTGCCTCTGGAATGTCACTTCAAATTTGTGTATAAACGTGACAAAAATAGAAATAGGCCAAGTTGACAATGCCACACAAATTTAGGATCCCCAGAGGGGACAGCTTTGTATTAAGAAATCATCTGTCTGCCATTGGCCTTACCAGATGCAAAGCTGTTAGCGGCCACCCATGAATCAGTAAAGATCTAGAAGAAGATCTATGAAGAAACTGCCTAGAAAGGGCATTCTGTAGGACCAAGGATACAGAGCTTCTAATTCTGTAAATTGGGCAGAAGTGATGACACTGACTCTGGTTAGAGAGGTAGTCAAAGCCAGATGATAGGCCAGGCTTCTCCAGCAAGCTGCACTGCATACAATGGTGGCAATATCATCAGTAAAGTACATTGACTTCTTTTTCATGTCAGACAGTTGGTCCCAAGGGGCACCTCATTCTCAAGAGGAGGAGGCAGTGGTGATGCCGGTACCAGTGTCTCCAGATCCATGGGCAAGAGGTTGAGCATGGGGGAAGCTGCAACCTCCTAGAACTTGTAAAAGACCTGTTTGTCCAATTTAACCCACTCCTGGAGGTACCATTTCCATTTAAGCAAGAAAACTTCCACAGCTATGCTGAGCTGTTGCTGAAAGAAATCTATCCATCCATGGCAAGGTAAGAATCTGGGTGTAGAGTTTTACCTGCTGATGGCCACAGTGAGCCTTGGTCTCTATCAATCATCAGTAAGCATTTAATATTTGGCATATATCAGGCAGCAGCTGATGGGAGCCTCTGGATCCAAAATCCCATCAGGAGCCATTTTTAACTATGCTTATTCCAGATGCTCCAGAAAGCATTGTCAGGGGTGGCCAATTCTTCAAATCTAGAACTGGTTTCTGGGGGAACCAACTGCCTTATATAGCCTGCTGAGTTTCTTCTCATGCTCATTGCTGGGACTTCCCGCAGTGGAAGGTGGTAGATTTGCAAGTGACTTTGTAAGAGGCTGAAGTAAAGTGGAGAGGGGTGGAATGTGTTGCTGCCAGAACATGTAGAGTCTTAACAGTTGTTGAGCCTGGCAAAATGTCTGAGCTGAGCTGAGCTGAGCTGTAAAAGCTAATGTTTAACTGTGTTAGAAATTTGTTGGCCCTTGGAAGACCAGACTATGCCCAAGAATTTCACTGAGGTTGGCAGAACTTGGATTTTGTGTAGAGATATTGCGTGCCCCTGGAGACAGCAAACCACCATGGCATGTGTGTCCCTATGCAACAATCCTGCAAGATCTGCACATGTATCCCAGAACTTAAAGTACAATTAAAAAAAAAAAAAGATGGTACATGCAAATCCTCTTTGACTGCCTCTTCGGAAAGCCCTCATATCAGGACACTGTCTATGTAGTGCTAGCTATTAGAAGCCCCTTATGGGGAACTGTGTCCAGGTCCTGAAGTACAAACTGTGAGCAATGGCTGAACTATTTAGATAGCCTGTGGGCTCAATCATGCCAGAAAAATAAGGACACAGGAATAGACATGCACCTGAGTTATTTGGGCAGGTTTGCTGGCCTCAACCCTCGCTATGATGCTGAAACAGCCCTCAGACTTGGCTCCAGCCCTCTCAGCAGTGGTCAGAGAAGAGTCCTGCTAGCAGCACAGGGACCCAAAAGAAGAAACATTTGCCAGGACACGCTTGCTGACCCCAGGCCTACAGCAGATCCTGAAATAGTTCTGAGTCTCAGCCTCAGCCTCTCTCAGTAGCGGTCTGTGATAATCAGTGCTGCCAGCAGCACAAGAACACAGAGGACTACATGCTGCCTGAGTCCTCTGGGCAAGCCTGCTGACATTGGTCCCAGCTATAGACCCTAAAGTAGCCCTGAAACTCAGTTCCAGATCCTCTCAGATACAGATTAAAGCAATTCTGCCTGCCTAGGAATCCACCCAGTGACCCAGCAGGAGACTTCTTAGGGACTCAGAGAAAGCCACACCCATCCTCACACTTAATAACAGGTTCACTGTTTGTGGACCCTGAAGTGGATCCTCATCCCAGCACCAGCCCTGTGGACCAAGCTTCTGGAGGGCAGCCCAGACTACCCAGGGGCCAGACAGGATCTAAACTCACTTCAAGCTCTGATAACAGGCCTGCCAAACACAAGTCATTTGAAATTAGACACTTAGAGGAACAAAAAGAAAAAAAATAAAAAAAGAGTGAAGAAACATCAAAGAACCTATAGGACATCATCAAACATGCAGATATTTGAATTATGGGAGCCCCACAGGAGATGAGAAAGTGAAGGGGAAGAAAGCATGTTTAAAGAAATACTGTATGAAAACTTTTCAAATTTGGGGAAGGATGTGACATCCAGATTTATGAATCTCAAAAGGCTTCAAGCAAGATCAACCTAAAGAAGAATACTCTAGAAATATTACAATCAAAGTTTCAAAAGTTAAAAACAGAGAATTCTGAAAGCAGCAAAAGAAAAGATAATCATTATATATAAGGGAAATCCATAAGGCTAACAGATTTCCCACCAGAAACTTTGCAAGCCAGGAAGGAGTGAGATGATATATTCAAAGTGCCAAAGGGGAAAAATACAACTGCCAACCAATAGTACTATAACCAGAAAAGATGTCCTTTAGAAATAAAGGAGAGATAAAGACATTCACAGACAAACAGAACCAGAGAAAGTTTATTACCACTAGACTTTTCTTACAAAAAAAAAATGCTTAAGGGAGTTCTTTGAATTGAAATAAAGGATGCTAAGCAACAATATAAAAACATATGTAAGTGAAGAACTCAAAAATACAGTTAAATATGCAGTCAAATTCAGAATATTCTAATACTGTATTGGTTGTGTATGAATCACTTATATCTATATGCCAATGTTAAAAGACAAAACTCTTAAAAATAACTATAGCTGCAATAATTTTTAAGGGATGTACAACATAAAACATATAAAGTGAAACATCAAAAATGTGAAGTGTATGAGAGTAAAACTATGGGATTTTTAATACAATCAAAGTTAAGTTGTTATCAACTTTGTGTTGGAAGAATGAATATTGTTAAAATGTCCACACTACCTGCAGTGATCTACAAATTCAATGCAATCTCTATTGAAATTCCAATGACACTTCTGCCATAAATGGAAAAAAATTCTAAAATTCATATGGAGCGACATAAGACCATAAATAGCTGAAGCACTCCTGAGCAAAAAGAAGAAAGTTGGAGGCATCACACTACCTAATCTCAAAATCTACTAGAAAGCTATAGTTATCATAGCAGTATGGTACTGACATAAAAACAGATAGACAAATGGAACAGAATAAAGACTAGAAATAAAATCAAGCTATGTGGTCAACAAATTTTCAACAAGGAAATCAAGAAGACATCATGGAGAAAAGATAGTCTCTTCCATAAACAGTGTTGGAAAAGCTGATGTTGGGGATATCTACATGCAAAAGAATAAAATTGGACCCCATGACACCATACATAAAAACTAAAAAATAAACCAAACATCTGAGTGTAAGACCCAAAATCACAAGACTCCTAGAATAAAACATGATGGGAAAGTTCCTTGACATTGGGCTTATCAGTGATTTTTTTTTTGCATAATATACTAAAAGCACAAGGAACAAAAGCAGAAATAAATAAGTGGGGCTGCATCAGAATAAAAAGCTCCTGCACAGCAAAGGATACAATCAAGAAAGTGAAAATGCAGCCTATGGACTGATAAATGTTTGCCAACCAGTTAACTCTTAAGGAATTAATATCTAAAGTATATAAGAAACTGACATAATTCAATATCGGAACAATGAATAACCCAATTTAAAAATGAGCAAAGAGAGGTCTCATCAAGTAATGGTGAGCACTCTGGACTCTGAAAAAAATGAGCAAAGGATCTGAATAAACATTTCTTCAAAAAAGACATATAACAGCAGATATATAAAAAGATGTTCAACCTCATAATCAGGGAAATGCAAATCAAAACCACAATGATATATCCCTTTGTATCTGTCCATTTTGCATTGCTGTAACAGAATATCTGAGACTAGATAATTTGTAAAGAAAAGAGGTTTATTTGGCTTATAATTCTGCAGGTTGTACAAGAAGCCTAGCACCAAAATCTGCTTTGCTTCTGATAGGTATCTCGGGAAGTTTTTACTCATTGCTCTTTGCTAATTTTTTAATTGGGCTATTCATTGTTTTGCTATTGCGTTAGGTCAGTTTCTCATATACTTTAGATATTAATTCTTTAAGAATTAAATGGTTTGCAAACATTTATCAGTCTATAGATTGCTTTTTCACTTTCTTGATTGTATCCTTTGCTGTGCAGGAGCTTTTTAGTTTGAAGGCAGAGAACAAGGGGAGCCAGAGTGTCACATGGTGAAAGAGAAAGCAAAAGAGAGAGGACGAGGTGCCAGGTTCTTTTTAACAACCAGTTGCTATGTGAACTAATAGAACAAGAGCTCACTCATTACTGTGAGGGAGGACGGCAAACCATTCATCAGGGATCTGCCCCCGTGATACAAACACCTCCCATTAGGCCCCACCTCCAACACTGGGGGTCTCATTTCAGCATGAGATTTTAAGGGAACAAGTATTCTAACTATATCACACCTCTCACCTATTACGATGGCTTTTGTCAAAAAGATAAAAGGTAACAATTGTTGGCAAGGGTGTAGAAAAGAGGAAATTCTTGGACACTATTGGTAGGATTGTAGATTTGTGCAGCCACTGTAGAAGACAGCACACAAGTTCCTAAGAAAATTTAAAGGAGAATTCTCATGTGACCCAGAAATACCCCATGGAAACAAAATCACTGCCTTGTAAAGATATATGCATATACACGTTTATAGCAGCGTCATTCACAATAGCCAAGATATGGAAACATCTAAAGTGTCCATGGATGGAAGAATAGATGAAGAAATTGTAATAGATATATGTATATATATACACACATATGTATATATATATATATATATATGTCTATATAATGGTATATTACTTAGCCTTTAAAAAATGGATCCTGCCATTTGTGACAATGTCCTAGAGGACATTATGCTAAGTGAAATAGGCCAGACACAGAGATAAAAATACTCCATGATCTCACTTATATGTGAAATCTAAAAAAAAATACTGAATACATAGAGTAGAATAGTAGTTATGGGGGGGAAGTTGAAGCAGGCAAGGCAGAAGAAATGGAAAAATGTAGGTCAACGTGTATACAGTTGTAGTATATAGGATGAATAAATCTAGAGCCCTAATGTACAATATGAACATAGTTAATAACAGTGTATTGGGTACTGGTGAGTATTGTATTATATTTCATTGATAGCTAGGAGAATTTAGATAGTCTTACAATGAAAAAAGATAACTATATGAGATGATGGGTATGGCAACTGGATTGTTGTATTAAAACATGTTGTACACTTTAAATATAAACAATTAAAAATTAATAAGCCATAGGCAACTGGGTAAATATATGTTGGGTTCTTTGGATAGTAAAGGAGGCTGTGACTGATTGTCGATAGGTACTGAATAGAACATGGTGGCCAGATCCACACAGTGAACACACCAGATGATCTCTGGGAATCTTCAATTAATTTCATTATGTTAGGTGTTGGAGCCTTGACAGTGGAAACTTGAGCACTGAGATTTCAATAATCAGTAGTTAAGTGCCACTCATTGGTGAAATCCTTTTAAGACTGTCCAAATAAATCTGCTGGAAGGAGAAATTGTGGTGATAATCACCTTTTCTTCTAGTAAATCTTGAATACCAGGTCAAGGCCAGTAGTAACTTGTTTCAAGAGATATTGTGGTATGTTCACTACCTTTACCCACAGGAGCAGCTCTACAAGTTTTCACTTTGTGGCTCTAACTGGGCCAGAGACTTGGGCTTATTCCAGTGTCACAGGCAGTAAACAATGGCATCTCTTCTATGCCTATAATAAGAAAACTCAAAGCAAGAGGAGCCACCACAATGAACAGCTGTTTAATTATTTTTGATTGAAATATTTATTTTTAATTTTTGTGGATACATAGTAGGTGTATATACTTATGGGGCACATAACATAGTTTGATACACACATGCAATGCATAATCATCCCATCAAGGTAAATGGGATATCTGTCATCTCAAGCACTTAATCCTTCATGTTACAATACAATTATACTATTTTAGCTATTTTTAAATGTAAAATTATTATTGACTATAGTCACTCTGTTTTGCTATCAAATACTATTTCTTATTCATTCTTTCTATTGTCTGTACCCATTATCCATCCCCACTCTCCTCACCTAACTCCCACTACCCTTCCTAGGTAACTATCCTCTTCTGTCTCCATGAGTTCAATTGTTTTAATTTTTAGATCCCACGAATAAGTGAAAACATCTGAAGTTTGTCTTTCTGTGCCTGGCTTATTTCACTTAAAACAATAATTTTCAGTTCTATCCATGTTGTATATGACTGACTCTATTTTTATTGTTGTTATTTTTTTTTACCATGTTATTGGGGTACAGGTGGTATTCAGTTACATGAATAAGTTCTTTAGTGGTGATTTGTGAGATTTTGGTGCACCCATCACCCAAGCAGTATACACTCACTGTATTTGTTGTCTTTTATCCCTCATCCCCCTCACTCTTCCCCCCAAGTTTCTGAAGTCCATTGTAACATTCTTATGCCTTAGTGTCCTCACAGCTTAGCTTCCACATATTAGTGAGAACATGTGAAAACTCAGGTTTTTCATTCCTGAGTTGCTTCGCTTAGAATAATAGTCTCCAATCTCATCTAGGTAACTGCAAATGCTGTTAATTCATTCTGTTTCATGGCTGAGCAGTATTATACATATATCACGGTTTAGTAGTCTATCTATATATCACAGTTTCTTTATCTACTCATTGATTGATGGGCATTTAGATTGGTTCCACAATTTTGCAAGTTTGAATTATACTGCTATAAACTTGCATGTGCAAGTATCTTTTTTGAATAATGACTTCTTTTCCTCTGGGTAGATACCCAGTAGTGGGATTGCTGGATCAAATGGTAGTTCTACTTTTAGTTCTTTAAGGAATCCCCACATTGTTTTTCATAGTGGCTGTACTAGTTTACATTCCCACCAGCAGTATAGAAGTGTTCCCTGATCACTGCACCTGCACCAAAATCTACTAATTTTTGATATTTTGATTATGGCCATTCTTGCAGAAATAAGGTGGTGTCAACCTGTGGTTTTGATTTGCATTTCCCTAATCATTAGTGATGTTGAGCATTTTTTTACATGTTTGTGGGCCATTTGTATATCTTCTTTTGAGAATTGTCTTTTCATGTCCTTCGCCCACTTTTTGATGGGATTGTTTGTTTTTTTTTCTTACTGATTTGTTTTAGTTCATTGTAGATTCTGGATATTAGTCCTTTGTCAGATGTATAGACTGTGAAGATTTTCTCCCTTTCTGTAGTTGGTTCACTCTGCTGACTGTTCCTTTTGCTGTGGAGAAGCTCTTTAGTTTAATTAGGTCCCAGCTATTTATCTTTGTTTTTGTGGCATTTGCTTTTGGGTTCTTTTATGGCCTTTGCTTTTGGGTCCTTGCCTAAGCCAATGTCTAGAAGGGGTTTTCCAGTATTATTGTCTAGAATTTTTATAGTTTCAGGTCTTAGCTTTAATTCCTTAATCCATCTTGAGTCGATTTTTGTATAAGGTAAGAGATGAGGATCCAGTTTCATTCTTGTACATGTGGCTTTGTCAAAGATCAGTTGGCTGTAAGTATTTGAGTTTATTTCTGGGTGCTCTCTTCTGCTCCATTGGTCTGTGTGCCTATTTTTATACCAGTACCATGCTGTTTTGGTGACTATGGACTTATAATAGAGTTTGAAATCAGGTAGTGTGATGCCTCCAGATTTGCTCTTTTTTCTTAGTCTTGCTTTGGGTATGCAGGCTCTTTTTTGGTTCCATATGAATTTTAGAATTGTTTTTTCTAACTCTGTGAAGAATGATGGTAGTATTTTGATGGGATTGCATTGAATTTTTAATTGCTTTTGGCCGTATGGTCATTTTCACAATATTGATTCTATCCATTCATGAGCATGGGATGTGTTTCCATTTGTTTGTGTCGGATAGGTATGAAGAGCGGTTTGATAAAGATTGTTCTAATAGTGACATCTAGGGATATCTATTTGTCATGAATGATTTTACCAGCAATATCCTCTAGTATAAAAAAGATAGCTCCTTTAAACTTGGGTGGGTTGCCCAGAATGACAGTAACGTGGGCTGCTGTATCTAATGAAGCCAGAAAATATTATCTATTTATAGTGTTCCAGTGAACCACCAGTGTCATACAGGGGCAATTGTCACTGGGTGGTGAGACAAGGCACAGGGATTGTCTGAATCCCTATTTGAGAGGCCATGGTGATCATCAGTTTCAGAGGTCTGGGAATTAGCAAGAGGCATAATTAGTTGGATTTGGAGGAGTGGTCTCAAGAGATCTCAGATCTGTAGGCAAGTGATGAGGCCTTTTTAATATAATCTTGTTTGGTTGTTGCAATTTGGGTGTGGCCTGCCTAGTAATTCTTCATGAGGCACACAGGAGCCTCTGAATTGCCAATAAATAGAAAATGAGCTGAATCACCCAAAAGCAGCTGGGAAAGGAAGGGCTGAATAATCCACTTGAGGGGTTCCTATGCACTAGGAGGCAAGCTTTGGTAGGTCAGAATTGTGAGTCAGGATGGACAGAGCCATCATGTTGTGCCAACAGATCAATTTCATTCATGGCCCTTAGGATGGTATAGGACGTGTGGACAACGTTAAGTAACATGATCCTGTAGCTGGATGGAGGCACCTGGAGGAACAACTCTCAGCACTCTATGTCAACAGGGGCTTTCTTCAAATTAGCAATGTGGTTAGTCTTTCTTCTCTGAATGTTCAAAGAAATGACAGACCCATTAAACCATACCAATTTCATGGAGGAGCATGTAGTCTCAATAGTCTTCCCCTGGACATCCTTAGCAACAATAATCACATGGAAGAGTGATCCAGCCTCTAAGCCTTGAAAATCATGAAATAAGGAAAGGGCTCTGGAATTCTTAGTGGTGGTGGAAGTTTTGGGTTCCTTATATGAGGTTTCCATAACCTCCTCAAAAGTACTGGCCTCTTTATCAAGGTGCCCTTGTGTTTGGGATGCTCTTTACCCTCTTTGGGTACCTCTGGCTCCAAAATGTTATATAAAAACTGAGCTTGAAAGCAAATGGATATTTAAGTGAATTATGCATCTTAGTTGATGAGCAGTCTCATCCTTGGGGTGACAAACGAAAGCTTCACACCTTTCTTAAACACTCTCAATAACTAATTGGTTCCTTTCTCTTATCTTTTGGGGAAAAAATGAGAATAATTTGAATTCTTAGACTTGTGAATTTAGGAGTTTCAGTTTTTAGTTCCTTATGATCTGTTATGCTCTTTCTGGTTCTTTTTATTGTATATATTTAAGGGGTACAACTTTCACCTTTTCTGTTTAAC